>CANXYC011007021.1:0-19396 GCA_948193065.1 Aleurites moluccanus | reverse complement strand
TTGATAATGCCATTCTTTGTGGGCATTCTATGTTCTAAATATGAACCATGATTTGATTTATGACATGATTTGATATAGCCAAAATTATTGTGAGAACCATGTTTCCTTCAAGCAAAGCTTATGATTTCTTTCATACCTATGTGTATAATTAATTGTTCATGACCATGATTCGATATTCAGTTTCTTATAGCATGATGTTCATTTCTTACTGAGTTGAAGGCTCACTCCTCTTCTGTGGATTTCAGGTGATAGCTTAGCTCGTGAGGGAGCTAATAGAGAGGATCGGGCTTCTTGATTTATTTACTCTAAGAAGCTTCATTGTAATTATTCTTTTGAGATATTTTATATATTTAATTAATGGTATTATGATACAATATATATTGAAGTATACTCTAGAGCTCCGTAGTTAGTCATTCGAGGATATTAGTATGTTTTGATGTATGATTGTTACCTTTTTGGGTACTCTTGTTCCTCAGTGATGTGAGATGTCTCTTTTGATCATTAAGGAATAAGAGAAAGATATGAAATGATAATAGAAAGAGAAGATTTATATTTATTTGTATGTATGGACATGATCATGGTATGATATTAAGATACTGTAAATGATATAATTTGTATGAGATTCATGATTTGTGAGCTCTACGGGTTTATGGTGGCCTTAAGCCTACCCTTGCCCTAGGACCGTCGCACCACTGGAGTTGGGGTGTGACACAGTCACTATACATACTAGTCTCAATGCATTTGTTATTATCCCATTTCACAATAATACTGTCACACCCTAACTCCAGTGGTTCTACGGTCCTAGGGCAAGGGTAGGCTTAAGGCCACCATAAACCCGTAGAACACTCATATCCTAGATCTCACACACCATACATATCCACATCATAAATAATTATCATTTTAAATACTCATTTCTATGATTCATGCAAACACCATTCATACAATTACATTCATCATCATATGATTTCCTCTTGTTCCTTACTGATCAAAAGATACATCCCACATCAATAAGGAATAAGGGTAGCCTAATTTGAAATAATCCAGACATCAAAATTATATTATCCTCAACAACTATTTATGGAGCTCTAGAGTATACTCCTTATACATATATATACAATACCATAATACAAAGTAACGAATATATCTCAAAAAGAATTACTTAGAGTCTTATTGGAGGAATGAATCAAGAAGCTCTGTCTTCAATATTAGCTCCCTCTCGAGCTATCACCTGAAATCCACAGAAGAGGAGTGAGCCTTCAACTCAGTAAGATATAAACATGCAAGATAAAGGTTAAGCCAAAAGAACATGGATAAGGAAATATCATAAGGTTATGCTTACAAGAGCATAAGTACTCACAATCGATTAACACTGCCAAATCATATGATAGAACTGCAGAGTGCATCAGTAGCCTTGCTACCTTATCGCAGAACATATGCTTGGCCAGGCATATGCCTAGATCTCATAGTCCCCTCTAGGTGGAACACTGATAAAAACCCTATCAGCTAGGTTCCCAAAGTGCACAATGGACCAATTAATTTACTCTCATTGGGAGGAGCGTTCTATACATATACATATCATGGGTCATATAGCTTGAATTTCACAAGAAATAATATTGGTCTCAAGATCATCAACATATAAATATGAAATCATTCAAGTTAATAAATAGGTCTTATATGAGTTTGGTCCAAGGAAGAACAACCAAGTCATTTACACATATATAGTAATTACATGGGACAAATTTATCATTTGCTTGAGAATATCATAGGAATTTTAATATATAGGTGCACAGTATAATATTTCGAAATAGAAAGATCATTTAAATGGATATTAGGAAGAATTGAACATTCAATTTCAAGAAAACAGTGTGCATATGCCATGCTTATACTTACCTTGAAGCAATTTATCCTCGATTACTTGTATAATCAATAATCTCCTCTATTTCCTTGAATTCTCTTATCCTATAACAGTTCCCTAAATATTCACAATTAGGGTTTCCTCAGTTAATAATTCATAATATGATTCCTTATAATTTTAATCATCTTATAGTCTCTATTATTGCTTCCTAATATTAATTTAATTCATCCCTTACAGAAAATCTAGAAATTTGAATATACTTACTATTCACGTCACTATTCACTAACATTCCTAAATTTTAGTATCTTCCATATTAATCAAAATTAATAGTCATAAATGCTCATAATAGGTTCTATGTACTCATAGATAATTATTCTAACTACCAAAGATCTTAATCTAAAAAGAAAAATGAAATTTGGAGAAATTAACTTATTTTTCTCAAAAATCAATTCTAGAAGGATCTGAGCTTGGAATAATGGTCTAATGCCTCGAATGCGAAAATTTAATGATTTAATGCATTAACTCTGAATATTAATGCACTAGAAAACAAATGGAACATATTAGAGAGAGGTAGGTGAAGAAATGAAGAAGAAAGTAGGAAAATGGAAAGAAGTTATCGCGAAAAAATGACTACTACTTCTCTCTTTTAAATAGGCTACTGTCTCACTAATATCCACGTCGCCAAATTTCCACTTCGCCAATTCTCCACTTTGCTAATGCCACCTCGATAATCCCACTTTTCCAATTCTCCACTTCGCCAACGCCACCTTGGTAATCCCACTTTGCCAATTTTCCACTTTGCCAATGCCACTTCGGCAATCTCACTTCGCCAATTCTCCAGCTTGATCAACTCCTACCACCTCGAATTCGAGGAGCCATCTCACACTACCTATTTCTGCCGAGCTGGAAAACCTTCCTCGCCAACTCGCACTACAACCATCTTCGCAAATAAGCTACAAACATCCAAACTCCTCCATTCTTTTTGTCACTTAAAATAGACACTCAGGGTCTAACATATCTAAAATTCAAATCAAAAGAAGATCTATACCATTTATGATTAATTTCTAAATTTCACCCAGACTTTACTCAATCTCCATATCTTAGAATAAATAGCAAACTTAGACTTACTGCAGGAAATAAAGAACTAGACAAGTTCTGATTGAGAAACCATATCTCCTCACACACACAGAATCTTACAAAACTAATTTACAAACTTAAAAATAAGATATAAATCTATAACTTTTATGCTTTATACTTTTCCAAATCATTCTTTTAAGATCATGAAAATTGATTCACAAGACCCTTCATAAATGCATATTTTTTTTTTGGAATTCTCAAAACATCAATTTAACCATAATCACCTCAACAAACATGCATAAAAAAAAATATAACAGATATTACATTCTTCCCCCCTTAAATAAATTCATTCTCGAATTTTAAAGAACTTACCTTGAACTTGAAATAAGTAAGGGTACTTATCTTGCATGCTCTGCTTACTTTTCCAAGTGCACTCTTCCATAGCTTGATTTCTCTATAGGACCTTAACCATTGCTATATCCTTATTTCGTAGTCTCTTGATCATTCGGTCCACAATGGCAATTGGAATCTCTTCATACGTCAAGTCCTGCTGAAGGTCCACTGTCGAAACTTGTAGCACATGAAAAGGATCGACGACATATTTTCGAAGCATCGATACGTGAAATACCGGGTGCACACTATCCATGCTAGGTGGCAAAGCTAACTTGTATGAAACCTCTCCAATCTTGCTCATAATCTCAAAGGGTCCGATAAATCGTGGAGATAGTTTTCCTCTCTTGCCAAACTGTAGAACTCCTTTCATTGGTGAGATCTTTAAAAACACTATATCTCCAATGGAAAACTGAAGGGCTTTTCTCTTTGGATCGACATAACTCTTTTGACAACTAAAAGCCGTCTTTAATCTCTCTCGGATCAGTGAAATCTTTTCTGATGTATATTTCATCAATTCTGGTCCTTCGAGATGCTTTCCTCCAACCTCATCCCAACACAAGGGAGATCTGCATTTCTTGCCATACAAAGCTACATAAGGGGACATCTGGATTGTGGAATGGTAGCTGTTGTTGGAAGAAAATTCTATCAACGACAAATGAGCATCCCAATTTCCTCCAAAGTCCATAATGCACATCCTCAACATGTCTTCTAGAGTTTGGATGGTCCTCTCTGATTGCCCATCTGTTTACGGATGAAATGCTGTGCTGAAATTAAGCTGTGTACCTAAAACCTCTTGTAATTTCTGCCAAAATCTCGAGGTGAACTGAGTACCTCTATCTGAGATGATTGAAACTAGAACTCCATGAAGCCTGACAATCTCATCAACATAAATCTGTGTATATTGAGAAGCCGTATAAATTGTCTTGACTGGCAAGAAATGAGCTGACTTGGTTAATCTATTAATAATAACCCATATTGAATCATAACCTCTTGAAGTCTTTGGCAATCCAACCATAAAATCCATAGTCACTCTCTCCCATTTCCATTCTGGCAATGGCAACTGTTGAAGTAGTCCCGAAGGTTTTTGATGCTCGAACTTGACTTGTTAACAAGTTAGACATTTAGCTACATATTCTGCAACATCCCTTTTCATTCCACTCCACCAATAGGAATCCTTAATGTCATGGTACATCTTCGTTGCACTTGGATGCACGTTATACTTGGCATGATGTGCTTCTTTAAGAATTATATCCCACAAACCCTCAACTGTCGAAACGCATAACTTGCTACCATGTCTCAACATGCCATCAGTCGCAACAAATCCTAAAGCTTTTTCTGATCCCACATTGCTCTTTAGCTTCACCAACTGAGGATCTCTGTCTTGAGCTTCTCTGATCTGATCAATGAGAACCGGCTTGACTTGGAAATATGTTAAAAGTACTCCTGAAACTGATAAATCTAAATTGTTTCCCATATCATACAATCTCTGTACTTCCCTCACTAATGATCTTCTACTCACTTGGATATGGGCTAAGCTTCCCAAAGACTTCCTGCTCAATGCATCTGCCACTACATTAGCTTTTCTTGGATGGTACAAGATTTCACAGTCATAATCCTTAAGCAATTCAACTCACCTTCTTTGCCTAAGGTTAAGATCTTTCTACTGAAATATATATTTTAAACTCTTATGATCTGTGAAGATTTCACACTTCTCTCTATACATATAATGTCTTAATATCTTCAGAGCAAACACAACTGCAGCCATCTTAAGATCATATGTAGGGTAATTCACCTTATGCTTTCTCAACTGTCTAGAAGCATAGGCTATCACCTTACCATGTTGCATAAGCACACAACCAAGCCCTACTCTCGATGCATCATAATACATCGCATATCCTCCTTCACTAGACGACAAAGCTAGGATAGGTGTCGTGGTGAGACAAGTCTTTAACTTGTGTAAACTCTCTTCATAAGCATCCGTCCATAGGAATTTAACTTGCTTCTGAGTAAGCTTGCTCAAAGGTGCTGCAATCTTTGAAAAATCTTGCACAAACCTCCTATAATACCCAGCTAAACCCAAGAAACTTCTAACTTTAAAAATATTTGTAGGTCTGGGCCAATTTAGGATTGCATCCACTTTCTTTGAATCAATTTTGAGTCCTTCCTTATTCACCACATGCCCAAGGAAACACTATCGAGCCAAAACTCACACTTGGAGAACTTGGCAAACAATTTATGCTTTCTTAAGGTCTGCAATGCAATCTGAAGATGTTCTTCATGCTCTTCCTTGCTCCTAGAATACACAAGAATGTCATCGATGAATACAATGACAAACTTGTCCATAAATGGCTTGAACACCCTATTCATCAAGTTCATGAATGCGGCTAGTGCATTCGTCAATCCAAATGGCAACACTAAGAACTCATAGTGTCTATATCTGGTCCGAAAAGCTGTCTTTAATATATCCCCATTCTGAATTCTCAACTGATGATAACCGACCTTAAGTCTATCTTGGAGAAATGACTTGCACCCTGTAACTGATCAAATAAATCATCTATCCTTGGCAAAGGATACTTATTCCTGATAGTTTCCTTATTGAGCTATTTGTAATCTATGCATAATCTCATAGAATCATCATTCTTTTTCACAAAGAGTACAGGTGCACCCCATGGTGAACTGCTGGGTCTTATGAATCCTTTGTCAAGCAAATCTTGTAATTAAGTCTTTAACTCTCTCAATTCCACTGGTGCCATATGGTATGGAGGAATACAAATTGAATATGTGCTAGATAGCAACTCAATACCAAATTCTATCTCTCTACTTGGTAGCAGACCATACATTTGGAAACTCGTTAACAATAGGGATCTGCTCCAAATCTTTTACTTCCTTTTGAGTATCTCGGACATAAGCCAAATATCCTTGGCATCCTTTCTTTATCAATCTCTTCGCCTTTATGGATGATATCATATTATATGGTGCTTCGCTACTCTCTCCTTGAAATTCAAATTCCTCACCTGAAGCTAACTTGAAAACTATCTTCTTCCCATTACAATCTATGGTAGCATAGTGATTGGACAACCAATCCATGCTCAAAATCACATCAAATTCTAACACAGGAAATTCAATCAAATCTACATTCAAGTTATTACCACCTATACTAACCACACATGAGGGATAAAAGTTTTGAACTTCAATCTCTTCCTCTAAAGGTGTAGAAACAATCAGCATATTTTCAAGCAACTCACAGGGTATATACAGTTTCTTAGCAAAACATGATGACACAAAGGAATGCGTAGCTCCTAAATCAAACAACACTCTAGCATTCAAAGCTTGGATCAGAAGAATACCTGTAACAACCGTATTAGATGCCTGGGCCTCATGCTGTGCTAGAGCAAAAACTTTTCCTTTGCCTCTACCCATGGGAATTGACCCAGAAGTCTAAGCCACATGCTGACCAGACTCTCTGTCAGCCTCTAAAGTCCTGCCCAAAAGGCCTCGGTCTGCACCTGGCTGCTGACTAACACTCCTCTCCCTATTCATCTGAACTGTGGTCTGAGAAGCCTGAGGTCTACCTCCAAAGGATGGTTGTGGACAATTCTTGAGTAAATGACCTTGCTATCCACACCTAAAGCATGCTCCTGACGCATAATAACAAGGGCCATTATGAAATTTACCACATATAGAACTCAAAGGTCTATGAGTCCTGGATAGTGCAAAGCTAGCTAAACCATAGCTCATCTAAGAAGTGGGTCCAGGGGTAGTCTGACTCTGCTGTGGTCTTTCTGAAGGTCCTCTATACCCATTCCTAGAAACTGACTGATGAGTCACTCCCATACTTTTCATTCCACTTTCTTGTTTAGAAGAACTGCCTACTTTAATTTTCTTCTTCTTAGTTCTTTCTGATCTAGCTTCCATCTCTCTATTCTTAATTACCCTAGCCTTATCCACCAACTTAGAGTAAGAGTCAAACTCAAGAGCAGCTTGGAGTTTAAATAGTGGAGCCACCAATCCTTTGTGAAACCTCTGAATCCGTGCCACTTCTATAGGCACCAGAGCTGGAGCAAATTTGCTTAACTGACTGAACTTCCTGGCGTACTCTGAAACACTCATACCAGGTGTCTGAACCAATCTTTCAAACTCTATAGATTTAGCTTCTCTCACGCTCTCTAGAAGAAATTTATTCAGCACCAATTTCTTGAATCTCTCCTAAGAAAGATCTTCACTTCTCTGAAGCATACCAGAAATACTCCTCCTGAACCATTCCTTAGCCTCAGCTTTCATCAAATAGCCCACAAACTCTATAGCTCTTCTATCAAAAATCCGTAGAATATTTACTTTCTTTTCGATTTCTTCCAGGAAATCTGTAGGATCCACCTTACCTTTATACTCTGAGGGCTTAAGCTTAAGAAATCTCTCGAATGATACCTCTTCCACTTGACGTATAGTGGGTGGTGGAACTGCTGGAGGAACAGGAATCTCTGGAGCCTGTATTGGAGGTACCTATTGCTGCTTTTGCTGATTAATGAACTCAGCTAACATTGTATATTTCCTTTATAGCTGTTCTAATTGTTCAGCCATATTAATCACATCTACTGGTGGCACAGGAGGAACCACATCTCTTCCATTTCCACCCACATAACCTTCTTCAGAAGGCAATTCTCGTCTAGGATGGTCTCGACCTCGTCCTCTACCACGTCGTGGAGGCATTTCGATACTGATAAGAAGAACAAACAAGATCAAACACCCTACGCACACTTAACGCGGATATGCATATACCAAAGGAAGATACAACCGTACGTGACACGAATCCTAGGCTCCGTAATCATCTTAATCAACACTTATACTAGGGATCATGCACATCTATCTATCTTTTATCTTAAGGATTATAAACCTACAACTCTGATACTACCTCTGTCACACCCCAACTCCAGTGGTGTGATGGTCCTAGGGCAAGGGTAGGCTTAAGGCCACCATAAACCTATAGAACACTCATATCCTGGATCTCATACACTATACATATCCACATCATAAATAATTATCATTTTAAATACTCATTTCTATGATTCATGCAAACACCATTCATACATTTACATTCATTATCATATGATTTCCTCTTGTTCCTTATCGATCAAAAGATACATCCTATATCAATAGGGAACAAGGGTGGCCTAATTTGAAATAATCCAGACATTAAAATTATATCATCCTCAACAACTATTTACGGAGCTCTAGAGTATACTCCTTATACATATATATACAATACCATAATACAAAGTAACGAATATATATCAAAAAGAATTACTTAGAGTCTTATTGGAGGGATGAATCAAGAAGCTTTGTCTTCAATATTATCTCCCTCTCGAGCTATACTATCACCTGAAATCCACAAAAGAGGAGTGAACCTTCAACTCAGTAAGATATAAACATGCAAGGTAAAGGTCAGGCCAAAGGAACATGGATAAAAAAATATCATAAGGTCATGCTTACAAGAACATAAGTGCTCACAATCGATTAGCACTGCCAAATCATATGATAGAACTGCATAATGCATCAGTAGCCTTGCTACCTTATCACAACAGAGCGCATTAATAGCCTTGCTACCTTATCACAGAACATATGCTTAGCCAAGCATATGCCTAGAGCTCATGGTACCCTCTAGGTGGAACATTGATAAAAACCCTATCAGCTAGGTTCCCAAAGTACGCAATGGACTAATGAATTTACTCTCATTGGGAGAAGCGTTCTATACATATACATATCATGGGTCATATAGCTTGAATTTCACAAGAAATAATATTAGTCGCAAGACCATCAACATATAAATATGAAATCATTCAAGTTAACAAATAGGTCTTATATAAGTTTGGTCTAAGGAAGAACAACCAAGTCATTTACACTTATATAGTAATTACATGGGACAAATTTATCATTTGCTTGAGAATATCATGGGAATTTCAATATATAGGTGCACAGTACAATATTTCGAAATAGAAAGATCATTTAAATGGATATTAGGAAGAATTGAACATTCAGTTTCTAGAAAACAGTGTGCATATGCTATGTTTATACTTACCTTGAAGCAATTTATCCTCGATTACTTATACATTCAATAATCTCCTCTATTTCCTTGAATTCTCTTATCCTATGACAGTTCCCTAAATATTCACAATTAGGGTTTCCTCAGTTAATAATATATAATATGGTTCCTTATAATTTTAATCATCTTATAGTCTCTATTATTGCTTCCTAATATCAATTTAATTCATCCCTTATAGAAAATCTAGAAATTTGAATATACTTACTATTCATATCACTATTCACTAAAATTCCTAAATTTTAGTATCTTCCATATTAATCAAAATTAATAGTCATAAATGCTCATAATAGGTTCTATGTACTCATAGATAATTATTCTAACTACCAAAGATCTTAATCTAAAAAGAAAAATGAAATTTGGAGAAATTACCTTATTTTTCCCAAAAATCAGTTCTAGAAGGATTCGAGCTTGGAATGATAGTTTGATGCCTTGAATGCGAAAATTTAATGATTTAATGCATTAACTTTGCGTATTAATGCACTAGAAAACAAATGGAAGAGATTGAAGAGAGGTAGGTGAAGAAATGAAGAAGAAAGAAGAAAAAAGGAAAGAAGTTATCGCGAAAAAATGACTACTGCTTCTCTCTTTTAAATAGGCTACTGCCTCACTAATACCCACCTTGCCAAATTTCCACTTTGCCAATGCCACCTAGGCAATCCCACTTTGCCAATGCCACTCGAAAAGCCCACTTCGCCAATTTTTCACTTCACTAATTTTCTACTTCGCCAATGCCACTTCGGCAATCTCACTTCGCCAATTTTCCACTTCGCCAATTTTCCACTTTACTAATGCCACTTCGGCAATCTCAGTTCGCCAATTCTCCACTTCGCAAATGTCACTTCGACAATCTCAGTTAGCCAATTCTCCAGCTTGATCAGCCTCCTACCACCTCGAAATCTAGGAGCCATCTCGCACTACCTATTTCTGCTGAGCTGGAAAACCTTCCTTGCCAACTCTCACTACAACCAGCTTCGCAAATAAGCTACAGACATCCAAACTCCTCTATTATTATTGTCACTTAAAATAGAACTCAGGGTCTAACATATCTAAAATTTAGATCAAAAGGAGATTTATACCATTTATGATAAATTTCTAAATTTCACCCAGATTTTACTCAGTCTCCACATCTCAGAATAAACAACAAACTCAGACTTACTGCAGGAAATAAAGAACTAGATAAGTTCTGATCGAGAAAGCATATCTCCTCACACACAGAATCTTACAAAACTGATTTACAGACTTAAAAATAAGATGTAAATCTATAACTTTTACGCTTTATACTTTTCCAAATTATTCTTTTAAGATCATGAATACTGATTCACAAGACCCTTCCTAAATGCAGATTTTTTTTTTTTTGGAATTCTCAAAACATCAATTTAACCACAATCACCTCAACAAACATGCATAAAAAAAAAATGTAACAGGTATTACAAATACTTGACTAGAGATGATTCTAGAATATCTTATTCTAGGGACAATATCACAATAATTTATATTACATAGTTATTTAAATAATTATAATAATAAAATGCCACATATATAAATCACAATATAAAATGTGCTAAAATAATAATCTCATAATTGGTCTTTAGGGCACAAATCCAACATCAGGGTCCTTCCTAGAGAGCACAGTTTCTCTGGGCATGTGTTAGCTCAAACACATATATTATGTAAGGAGATTGTAGTACTCCCGTTCTGTTATAGATGTCGTTAGACTCCTATTATATTTCTGTTGTTCTGACATTTACATTTATTATATATATAGCTGTGATGTGCCATTCCTTGTAGGCACTTCTGACTTTTGAACTCTGAACTCTGATGAAATTTATTTGTGATATATGTGTATAAGACAACATTCGATTATAAACCTTAGGTATGACATATGCATAATTCATTGAGTTGAAGACTCACCCTCCTTCTTTTGTGATTTTCAGGTGCTAGAGTAGTCGGTCCAGAGACCGAGGATTGAGCTTCTTGATTTTCTTTCTCCAAAAAGTATTTGAAAAGTATAAACTCTGTTTATTTTGAGTACATTTATTTATTAATGATTGAGATGTAATTCTCTTGGAGCTCCATAATATTTGAATGGATGTAATATTCTTTTGGGTTATCACTTATTAATCTTGGATAGAGGACCTTATTTGCCTTTGATCCATGGTGAACAAGTTGATTATATTTTGGGTGAATTATCATATGTTGATGATTACAATTATGATTGTAGATTGTGGATGGATATAGATATTGTTTGTTATTGCCACAAGTTAGGTTGGTGTATTCTACTGGTTTTTGGTGATCTTAAACTTACCCATGCCGTAGGACCGTTACATCTCTGGTTTTGAGATGTAACATTAATTTTATTAGACTATTAATAAAAAAATGCATGCATCTTTTTCATTCTTCATCAAATAATAAAATGATTGAGTTGCTGATGAGTTAGTCAATAATGAAATTTTAATTCTTTTTATCAGAGTAATGAAATTTTATTAGTTTTGATATTAAAAAATTAAAAAAATAATTATTTACTATCATAAATGACAAGATATTTGTGGAAAATATTTAATAAAAAATATTATTTTAATTAAATTAATCACTTTTCTTATTTTTTATGAAAATAGAAATAAGTTTATATTTTTCAAACGAAAAGAGTAATAAATTATTAATTTATCAATTAATTAATATCTTTTCTAATTAATAAAATTTATGATTCTTAATAATATTGAAATCCTAGATTTTATTATAGAATTTAACACATCCCCGCTATTATTTGATATTGACCGCGCAGACCTTAGCAAATATCTTTCATAATGCTTTGCTAACATATCATGGTTATGATCTTTATTGAATTGTTTCGCTTTAAAGATTTGTAATACCTATTATTTTTTTTTTTATGATTGTTTGTTTTGAGCAGATTAGTATTTTAGAATCAGTGTTTGGGAAGAATTTTGTGAGTCAATTGTCATGATCTTCCAGGAGTAATTGGATAACTGTAAAATATAGAAGTTGCAGATTTATATATATATATATTTTATTTTCAGTCTGTATGGCAGTTTTGTGAATTTTATGTGTGTGAGGAGGTATGCTTCCTCAACAAAAATATGTTCAGTTCGCTATTCCTGCAGCAAGTCTAATTATTAATTATTTTGAGAAATGTTAGAGGCTGAGGGAATCAAGTGTAAGTATGAAAGAAAATGTTTCTTTATGTGTTATATAGATAGTTGTAGGATTGAGGAGTTTGGATGTTAGCAGCTCGTTTGCGAGCTGTTTTAGAATGAGTTGGCGAGAAAGATTTTCGAGCTTGACAGAACAGGTAGTGCTAGTTGGCTCCTCGTTTTCGAGGCAGATAGAGATTGAACTAGCTGGATTAGTGAGAATTGCCGAAGTGGAATTCGGCGAGGTGAAATTGGCGAAGTAAACTTGGCAAAGTGGCATTGCCGAGATGGCATTTAGCGGAGTGGCATTTGGCGAAGTGGATTTGCCAAAGTGGAATTCTGTGAAGTGAAATTCTACGAGGTGGAATTGGCGAGGTAGAATTGTCGAAGTGAAATTTTGCGAGGTGGAATTAGCGAGGTAGAATTGCCGAAGTGGAATTCTGTGAAGTAGGATTTATGAAGTGGAATTAACGAGATGAAATTCTGCGAAGTGGGATTTGTGAGTTGGAAGAGGTGAGGTAGAATTGTCGAAGTGATATTCTGCGAAGTGGGATTGCTAAAGTGGGTTTGGCGAGGTGGAATTCTGCGAAGTGGGATTTGCGAGTTGAAAATTCTGCGAAGTAGGAATTGCCGAAGTGGAGAATTGGTGAAGTGGGATTTGGCGAAGTGGGATTTGGCGAAGTGGCATTTGGCGAAGCGAAATTCAGCGAAGCGGCATTTGCCAAAGTGGCAATTGACGAAGTGGAATTTGCAAAGTAGAAAGTGACGAAGTGGGGAATTAGTGAGGTAGTAGCTTATTTAATGGAGAAGCAGTAGCCATCCTTTTCACGATAATTTCGTCTCCTTTCTTTCTTTCTTCTTCATTTCTTCTCCTATTTCTCTCTAATTTATTCCATTTATTTTCTAATGCATTAATACTCAGAATTAATGCATTAAATCACTAAATTAACTCATTTAAAGGCTTAATCATCATTTCAAGCCCAGATCCTTCAAGAGCTCAGTTTTGGGAAAATAAGGTGATTTTCTCCAAACTTCTTTTCTCTTTTTAGATTAATATTTTTGGTAGTTAGAATAATTATTATGAGTTTTATAAAACCTGTTATACGCATTTAAGGCTATTAATTATGAGTAGTATGGTAGGTACCAAAATTGATGAGTTTTGATGAATAGTGATGTAAATAGTGACTATGTTTATAAATTTCAAATTTTCTTTAAGAGATGAATTAAATTGATGTTATGAAACAATAATAGAGACTATAAGATGGTTAAAATTATAAGAAACCATATTATGTATCATTATTGAGGAAACCCTAATTTGTAGAATTTGGGGATTTGATTAGGCTTGGACAATTCAAGGAATTGATGAGGATTTCCATCTAATCAAGGTTGAGCTAAATTGTGGAAAGTTTTGCTAAGAAGTAAGCTATGAATTACATAAATGTATATTTCTCCTTATGAGATAAATTTGTTAAATAATTATGTATATACTTTATGATATGAAACCTTTATTGGATTACCTCCTTCATGTAGACACTTAATGTATAAAATGACTTGGTTATCTTTTTGAACCAAGATCATGAACAAGCCTTTGATATACATGATATATGGTCTCTTGACCAAATCTGATTTTTTGTGAACATCTTATTATGATGACCTATGATATACATAAGTATAGAACGCTTTTCCTAATGAGAGTAAATTCATTGGTCCATGTGCCCAACTGATAGGGTTTTTATTAGTGTTCTACCTAAAGGGGGCCATGAGCTCTAGACATATGCCCACACAAGCATATGTGCACATTAAGGTAGCAAGGCTACTGATACGTTATGATATGGTATTAGTTCTATCTTATATGTGATTTGATAATGCCATCCTTTGCAGACATTCTTATGTTCTAAAAGAGAACCATAATTCGATTTATGATATGATTTGATAGTGATATTTGTTGTAAGCACTCATATTCTTCTTCAAGTGTAAGCTTATGATTCTTTTATGTCCAAGTATATGTATATGTATATGTTCATGATTTAATACTCGTATTCTTGACTTTACTTAAAGCATTATGTAGTTCATATTTTATTAAGTTGAAGGCTCATTCTTCTTCTATAGATTTCAGGTGCTAGTGTAGCTCGAGAGAGAGCTAATCCAGAGGATAAAGCTTCTTGATTTCTTCTTCATAAGAAGATTGGATGTAATTATGCTGAATATTATTTTGTTATGTATATATAAATTATATCTATTGAGAAGTACACTCTTAGAGCTCCGTAGATAGATATGAATGGTTGATTTTGTTGCCGTGGATGGCATTTGTAGATTTTCCTTTGTTCCATATTGATATGAGAAATGTCTTTTGATCGGTAGGGAACAAGCGGAGATGTTATGATATAAAATGATAATTTATAAGATATGATGTTTTGCATTCAAAATATATGCTATTATGTATGAGACATGTTTAGTTAAGGGTTCTACGGGTTTATGGTGGCCTTATGCCTACCATTGCCTTAGGACCGTCACACCGATAGTGATGGGGTGTGACAAGATCACATCTTTATCACAGCTAAACTAAACCATTGCTTTTCAACTTGTTTAAGTATCTATTTTTTGATATGAAGGATTGCCATGTGTGCTCTTCTTATCATTTTTACTTCCTTCTTTCCAACAAACATACTGTTGTGAGGTCTCACCCGAACACCGGTCCGATCCGCTAAAAAAATCGAAATACTCATTTGGTTGATTTTTCACGCACTCAATATAGTTTTTGCCTTATATTTGCAAATTATTTTTTATCTTTAATTTTGAAAATTATTTTTGAGTCGCCACCTTAATTTTTATGAGAAAAATATGAAAAATTCAATTTTGACTCCAATTAAAAACACAAAAATAAAATCACTAGACTTTTGAATCAGGACTGAACTCAGAGACTAGATTTTTGATTTTAAGTAACTCAAACTTGACTTTGAACTTAATTTATGATTTATAAAAAAGTATTTTTCATGAGCCATTATAAATTGATATTTATAAAATGAATTGTATAAAATGAAATAATTATATAACATGAATAAAATAAAGCAATTTAAATAAAATAATAAATAAAATAAAGCAAGTAAACTAAATTAATTATTACAATCAAAACTCAAAAATAGAGGATATCAACTCTAGGTCTTATGGGTTCTACATTGATCACTCATTCCTCAAAATTACATAAAAAATGAAATAAAATAAAGTGCAAAGCAAATAAATTAGGAAAAAAAAAAGATTTTTTGTATTTTTGGATTTAAAGCTCTAAAATAGCTTGCTTGCGTATTTTTTTGAACGAAAATCAAAACCCACACAGTTTTCTCTTTTTGCAAAGAGGTTAGGTCTGATTTTAAGAAAAAAATATGATTTTACCTTGATCTTTTTATCATATTTTGATTCTTTATTTTGATGCATTACCAAATTAAAGAAAGGTAGAAGAAAAATTAATTTAAAAACAATTAATTTGATAAAAGTCTAATTTAAGATACCTTAAATTGAATGAATTAAAATATGAAGAAAATGAATTGGATAGAGTCTAATTTTAGATTAGAACAATTTAAGATATCTTAAATTGAATGAATTAAAAAATGAAGAAAATAAATTGAATAAAGTCTAATTTAAGATACCTTAAATTAGAGCAATTTAAGATATCTTAAATTGATCAAAACTAAAGCAATAAAGCATGAATAATTTAAAAGAGGAAGTTTAAGTGAAATATACCTTTTTTCGGGATTTGAGCGACAAACATCTTAAAGTTCTCCTGGATCGAAGTTTCACTTTTTGTCAAATTTATTTTAATTATGTAATCCCAAGTTTAATTAATTAATTCAATTTATCTAAATTACTAAATTGACTCAAAGAGAGATCAATTTAGGGCACCCCACGCAAAGTTAAAAGAATATTGACTTAGGAGGGAGAAATGAGAGTCAGTTAAGAAAAATTCAACTTAGTTGTTCTGGTATAATTTGGAATGAGAAATGAAGCTCGTATATATAGTTGGACGCTAGAGGGTGGAAAAGTATAGTTTTCCAATGTGGGATTCTGTAAAAAAAACAAAGTTGTCATCGGAGTGCTTTAGCAGCGGTGCTGTGAAGAGCTGTGCGCCACTGCTTCCACATGGAAACTCTCGGCCGGTTCTTATTTCAATTGGCTATTTTGGAGGTGGTTTGGACCCGGTTGACACAGATCAGTCTGACACGGTCCTTAGACTACTTTGGATGCAAAAATACGTGTTCATAGCTACCTATTACTTTTATCTATTTCTAGAGGGTAAAAGTGATGATAGTGAATCGAGTGAATTGTTGTTTGCTTGAATGAATCAAATGCATTCTGAGAGCACCTTGAAGTATATGATAATATATTGGTTTGTTTTGACAGCTTTGAACATTTTTTTATTTTTTAGTATTTTTTTTTATTTCTTGCATTTTCTATACTACAGAAGTATCTTTTTTGATTTGGGCAAATAATAGTTCAAAATATAAAGAAAAATCTTACAATTTTGGTGGAACTGACAACACTAAATTCTGAGTTGAAACGGATATGATATTGCAATTTCAGGATTTTGCGGGATACGAAAGGGCATGATGGTCATTTTCAAAATTTTCAAAATCTATAAATAGGAGGTGACTCCTTCCCTCACTTTTCACTCCATTTACTCCAACTCTCTCTCTTTCTTAATTTTCTCTCTTTAAACTTTTTTCTCTCTTTGTCATAGCTTCTGAAGCTAGTTCTACTTTAACTAAGGACCACCAGAGTTATGAGGCCCACATAAAAATGAAAATCCCGAGGATCTGCTGCAGGTACCCGAGGAACATGTCTCCTGAACAAGAAAAATAAAGGTATTTTTCTTCTTCTTTTCTCTTTTCTTATTTGCACTTATTATTTTTATTCATTGCTCTTTTTTTTGTGCTCATTATCATTTTTAACACATATTGATTAGGAATAGAGGGGGTAGATCAAACCTAGCATATATAGCTGATAATATAGGCTCAGCTAGATTGAGAGAACTTATTGGGCTTATTGGGTTTGTATATTTTTTGAGACTCAAACCCTTATCTGAGAGTAATATTGCCTTTATCAAGGCATTGTAGAGCGGTGGTGGATACCACCAATACCTTTCACTTCGCTTGTAGTGATTTGACTGTAACCCCTTTAGACTTATGGATCCCACCCCATCGAGTTATGTTATGATTGGCGAGATTCATTCATTTCTAAGACAAGATCCTCCTCGTAATCGCATTTCAATTACACGTACCTAGTTATAGAGTCGTATGAGGGATATGAAGCCCTTTGTTGGAGTTTTTCATGATGCTAAGTCTGTTACTCATCTCATGATGTTGACTTTAGTAGGTTGCACTTTTATCCATACTCGTCGAGACATCGTTGATTTGAACATTATGCCAAGCTTGATAGACTTAACTCTACTTGGGACATATGACTGGGCTGGAGCTATCCTGAACACTATGTACCAGGAGATGTATGATCAATCTCGATGAGTCTTCACCTTGTTTGGAGGGACTTTCTTTATTTGGGAGGTATATTTTTGTTTTCAACTTACTCTTCAAAATTCTATTGTTGTATCTGTTTATTTGTTTGTCTAATTCTTCGGCCACTTGTTAGTTTTGGGCTTATGAGTATTTTTCTACACTTGCTCCTATGCTTAGTGCTCCCAGACTTGAGGAATTCCCTGTTTGTGTCAGATGGAACAAGGATTACATGATAGAACTAGCGAGAAGCGAGTTCTGCACCATCCGTGCATTTTTTTGGTGATTTTGACCCTTCTCAGGTTCTTACTACTTCTTCATTCTGTTTTTTCAAATCTGTTTGGAATACTAACCATAACTTGCTTTTGCATATTTAGCTGACTCTTTTTGCAAACAGGTTACAACTATTGTAAGAGATACTTCAATCATGTTGTACACTGGCGTGCACTCAACTGCTTCTTCGCTCTCCATATGTAATACCCTAGAAAGATATAACTATCATGCATGAATTAATTCTCAGTATGTGGTCCATTAGTCTTGAAATAGTGGGAAATAATTTTAGAGACACAGTTAGAAAGCGAACTTGAAACTTTTATGAAAAGCGACGGTGTCGGGAACACTGCATAGAAATTAGCAGTCCGGTCAACAGAAGAATTTTTGAAGTTGATCTGGGATAAAATATCACTATAATTTATGTGTAATTTTGGTAAAAAAAGAAGAAGTGAAAATCAATTAGGAACACTGAAAAAGTAAGTAATGACATTTTTATAAATAAATGGAAGTTTAAGGTGAATAATGGAAAGTGGTCGGTTAGGGTTACAGAATGTTTCCAGAACTATTTTTATAAATAAATATAAATTAAAATAAGCCTATTGACTCCCTACTCTGATATCTAATTCCAGACAGAATTGACAGAATAAATTACAAAAGATTTTGGACCAAAGTGTAATAGATGAGAATTTGGGGGATTTAGTTATAATTGTCCAAATAGTTTTTTTCTTTATATTTTGCCTTAGCCAAAATTGCTTCATCTTTTTTCCTTTCTCTCCACCATTGCTGAACCACCATTCCTTGCTTCTCCATCTTCATTTCTTCATATTCCTTATAAATTTCTAAGGAAAATTGATGGAAAACTAGTAAATTCACTTGGGTTTCTTCATTTCCATCATTAGATTGCTTGGAGGAGTAAAGAATTTCAAGGAATCAAAGCTTGAAGATTTCGGCCAACTAGTGAACTTGAGGTAAGGAAGTGATTTTCTTAGTTTGATTGATTATTTAGATGTTATTTAGGTTGAATTAGATGGGTTTGAAGCCAATTTGTGTT
>CANXYC011006837.1:0-11216 GCA_948193065.1 Aleurites moluccanus | reverse complement strand
AACAAATAAAGTTAAGCAAATAATCAAAACAAAAGAGATGGTTTTTGTCATTTTTGGATTTGAAGCTTTCATACAGTTTGCCTGTGTATCCCGTCGAATGGGAATCAAAACCCACACAGTTCTTCCTTCTCGCGAAGGAGGATTGATTTTATGCCCAATTTATCATGTTTGATTCTTTATTTTAATGCTCTACCAAAATAAAGAAGATGAGTTAGGAGACCGTACCTTTGCCCTAGCTTTTAGGGATGCTGGCGGATGGAGTGCTCTTCTGGACCGGAGTTCCATCTTGGATTGGATGACGCTTGAGAAGATGGGTCGAAATGCCTTCTTAGCTCTTAAGAAAACAAAGCGCCGGAGGGACCTTGCTTCGAAGAAATATTCAACTGAGGGATTCAATACGCCCCTAATAGCAACTCTTTTAAATTTAAAAAGAGCTAAAAAAAAGAAGAAAATATGACTTGGAGAGGAAAAAGGCGAAATCTAATAATGAAAACTATTTCTTGTCTTCTTTTCCTTGTTTTTGTGAGTCTTGGTGTATTTCTATGTGTTCTTGTGTCCTGGAAGGTGGGGGGAGGCTCTCTATTTATAATAAGAGCTTGGGGGGCCGAATCCCATCATTTTTCAATGTGGGATTTGGAGGAAAATAGGTGCAGAATGTCGCTGTCGCCGGCAAGAGGAGAAGTTACCGCCAAAAGGGGGTGGCGGCGCCGCCATAGTTTCTTGGCGGCACAGGGTATGAAGGAGGATGGCAGCCACGACAAGGACCCCTAGGCATGGCGGTTGCCACCCAGAGGGGGTGCCGGCAACGCCAACCCTCTCTGGCGGCAATGCCAAGCCTGGAGGGCGGCACCTGTGCCCAGACTTCTTTCTGAGGCCGTTCCGGGTCTATCCGAGCACGAGTTTGGTTCCGAGGAGTGCCGTTCGGGTTGGCATGAGTCCAGGGGTATAAAAAATGAGTGTTCACAATCATCATATAATTTTCTCTTGTTCCTTATCGATCAAAAGATACATCCTACATCAATAAGGAACAAGGTCAACCCACAATGTATCAATTCAGACATCAAAATAATATCATCATCAACATCTAACTACCTACTGAACTCTAAAGTATACTCCTCATACATATAAATGCCATAATACAAAATGATATTCATTAAAAGAATTATATAGAGTCTTCTTGGATAAATGAATCAAGAAGCTCTGTCTTCTATGTTAGCTCCCTCTCGAGCTACACTATCACCTGAAATCCACAGAAAAGGAGTGAGCCTTCAACTCAGTAAGATATAAACATGCAATGCAAAGGTTAAACCAAATGAACATGGGTATGAATGTTTCATAAGGTTATGGCTTATAAGAATATAAGTGCTCACAATCGAATAGCACTAACAAATCATATGATATAACTGTCATCATCAGAACGCATCAGTAGACTTGCTACCTTATCGTAACAGAACATATCAATAGCCTTGATACCTTATCATAATACATATGCTTGGCCGAACATATACCTAGAGCTCATGGTCCCCTCTAGGTGGAACACTGATAAAAATCCTATCAGCTAATTTCCCAAAGTGCGCAATGGACCAATGAATTTACTCTCATTGGGAAAAGCGTTCTATACATATATATATCATGGGTCATATAGCTTGGATTTCACAAGAATCATATAAGTCACAAGACCATCAATATATAAACATGAATTCATTCAAGTTAACAAATAGGTTTCATATGAGCTTGGTCCAAAGGAGAATGACAAAGTCATTTACAACATATAAAGTGATTACGTGGAACAAATTATCATTTATTTGAGAACATCATGGGAATTTCATTTAACAAGTTTAACAATACAATATTTCATAGCATGAGAATCATAAACATGTATATTAGGAAGGATTGAACAATCAACTTTAAGGAAATAATATGCATATGCAATGTTTATATTTACCTCAAAGCAAACTACTCTTGTATTTCCCTCAATTACTTGTACATTGAATAATCTCCTTTATTTCCTTGAGTTCTCCTCTCCTATGTCAAATCCCCAAATATTCACAATTAGGGTTTATGCTCAAATATGCTCATACATGGTAAATTCTTATTATTATAATCATCTTTTAGAATCCTAATATATTTTCTTGCATCAATTTAATCACTTATTAAAGAAATGAGCAAGATTAGAATGAATAGCTACTATTCACCTAAAACCCTGAATCTATATATATCTTGCTTATAATCTATAATAAATATTAATGATACTCTTAAACATCTATATTTAACTTATATTCATCTATTCTAACCATTAATTAACTTATCTTAAACTTAGAAGTGAGTTTGGAATAAATACCTTGAATTCCTATAAATCGAGAATCCTTGATAAATCTGAAATGTTGGTGTTTCTTGGTAATTAAATCCTTGCTTCTTGTGTTATTATGATGAAATAAATATTAGAAGATGAATATTAATGAGTTGGTAGGTGGTTGGTACTATTTATGAAGAAAGAGGAGAAGAAGAGTTGAAAAATGAAAAAGTTTGAAATGAAAAACGGAGCTATCATATATATAGGCCCGACACTTTCGTGCCCGTGAAGAGGGGGCTTCACAACCGTGAAAAGAGCTTTTCACATCTGGGTTCAAAGCACTTCTTCACAGCCGTGAAGGATGTTTCACGTCCGTGAAAACAAATATGAAGAATTGACCAATTTACACAAAAAAATTTCTCACGGTGGTGAAAGATGTCTCACGCCCGTGAAAGGCTTGCTAATGAGAATCTCTTAAGTTTCTCCATTCTAACTTATCCAAACTCAATCAACTTATACTTACACATGTTTAACACTTCAAAATCAGTTATAACTCATCATGTCTGAACATATAATCATTCTGGGAGTAATATATACTCAACATAACATTCTAGATTATCTATCATGCATATATAAACATACACATGCTAATATTTATCAAACAAACAAACATGAACGAACACATATCTACTATAATATTCCAAGCACTAGGTATTACAAATGGAGCAGAAGATAAGTTCTCTCTTACAGAAAGCAAACCAAGAATAGTAATTTCTTTTTCTTTTTTCTACTGCTGTTTTGATTTTGCATATATTCTCTTCTCATTTTCAAACTTTTCCATGTGCTTTTTCAGTCCTCATCAGAATGAATTCAAAGATGCAAGGTCATGCTCATGCACATTTCAGGCTTGGGTGAAATTATTACCATTTTTGTACCAAGACCAAAATAGTAATTTAAACAGGTATATATATAATAAAATAAAAAAATATTTGACTTGCAACAAAAATCAAAATAATGCAAGGCGATACGTTTAATCAGTGGGTAAAAGCCTCATGTTTTGATATATTTATATGATTATAGATTTAAATAATCATAACTCATTAAACAATTGAAATGGAGAAAATTAATTAATATTAATATATGTTTATAACATAAAAAAAAAGGGGTTATTAAGAAGGAAATATGTAAATGAAGTAGGTGTATTAGGTTTTTTATCTTAAAAGTTTTAATCTCACAATGGATTGAAATATTTAATTAATTAGTAGTAATCCTAAGGGTAAGAGATGCAAACAAATTATTTAGTTCATAGATATATGAGAAATTCAATAATTTGTATAGCAACCAAATTTTTTTGTCATTGCTTATTAGTGCTAGTAAGAAATTATAAATCACAATATCCATATCATATTGATTAGGAAAGCTTGGAAGCTATTCAAAAGCTAAAGGTTTTAGAGCTCTCGTGACATGTTTGATTTTTCAAGTCTAATTGTCTTTAAAGTCTCACTAAAATTATAAGACAACTAATATTTTTGTTTTAATTGAAAATTTATTTTAATTGAAAATTTCTCTTTTCATCTTCCCTAAAGGAAACAACAACAATGAAGATAAAAATGTTTTAAATTTCATAATTCATTTTTGTTCTTTTTTCCCAACTCATTCTTTTTTATTAAACAGAGCATCAATTATCTTTAATAGCAAATAACAATCACAAAAGTTATTAAGAGCAAAATCAATGATAAAGAATAAGAAATAATTAGCATGGGAACATACTCACCTATAAATTTCAGTTTCCTCGGCTGTATTTCTAAAAATTACGTACTCATGATTTTCTTTTCTCACAGATTCAAAACCAATCTTCTCAGCATCCAAAGCTAGCATTCTCTGCAATTAAAAAAAAAAGTATAAATGAGACCCACAAGTCAAATCCCATTTAAACAGCTATCATATAACATATTCATACACAATGCATGTTGTAATATTTGTTGACTAAAATTCGGAATTAAGTGTAAATAGAATGGATTTGAAACAATATTTAGAATCATCAAATCCATAGTTAAAAACAATTGGTCCCACAAATCACGATCCAAATCAAAGTATAACTCCTGAGAAATAGAAAAATTACCATTGCCACTCGAATATCCAGCAAAGAGCAAAATCTTACATGCAAAGGATGGTACCATCAATTATTACCTAAGAACAAAGTGTAGAGAAATGAACTCCATCTAAGCATTGGTTAATCACAGTAACTGTTATTACACTCACTTATGACTCCAGATGAAGCACTCTTTATAGCATTTGAATTAACGTTTCTTTTTTCATTAGTAATTAAACATTTGTATTAAAGTGCTCTTACCTTTTATCAAATCCTATTTTCAACATAGAAACCCAAATAAGTAAACATGAGAACAACAATACATACACCTTAAGGCAACAAATGTTACTGTAGGTCATTATATGTAGCATTTATAATTAGTTACTAGGCTAATTGATTTTACCATAATCAAGCCTACATTGCACTTAAAATTCAGCCCATACATCTGTAAACTGCTGCTGGAAAGAATTACCTATGACAATTCCAAGAGTAAAAGATGCAAAAAAAATTATTATTTTAGTTTAAGAATGTATAAAAAAAATCCCATAATCTGTATAGCAGCCAAATTAAAATTTCTATCATTGCTTATTAGTGCTAGTAAGAAATCATAAATCACAATCCATATCATATTGATTAGGAAAGCTTGGAAGCTTTTCAAAACTAAAGGTTTTAGATCTTTTGTGGTATGTTTAATTTTTCAAGTCTAATCACCTTTAAAGTCTAACTAAAATTATAAGATAACACCTATGTTTGTTTGAAAATTTCTCTTTTCATCTTTCCAAAAGGAAATAACAACAATGAAGATAAAAATGTTTTAAATTTCATAACCCATTTTTGTTCTCTTTTCCTAGCCCATTCTTTTCTATCAGACAGAGCATCAATTTTCTTTAACAGCAAATAACAATAAAAAAAAGTTATTAAGAGCAAAATAAATGATAAAGAATAAGAAACTATTAGTGTGGAAACATACTCATACTCACCTATAAATTTCAGTTACCTGAGTTGGATTTCTAAAAATTGCATACTCATGATTCTCTTTTCTCACAGATTCAAACCAATCTTCTCAGCATCGAAAGCTAGCATTCTCTACATGGAAAAAAAAAAGTATAAATGAGACACATGTATCAAACCCCATCCAAATACCTTCCCTACAACATATTCATACATAAAAACATATAAGAGAAGAAATTTGCTATTTTGAAGATATTTGATATTTTGAAAGAACTACAATAGAATAATTATGTACTACCTTTTCTATATAAACCTAGAAACTTAAATATGTTAAAAGTTTATATATAATATATACAAAAAAAAAAAATTATAATCACTTTGCATGCAGTATCAAAACCAAAACTAGTTGGAACCTTTTTACATTTCAGATCACCATCGATGGTCTTTGGCATCCAATGAACTAAGTTTCATATTTTTAGCCCTGATTGAACAAATGAAATAAATTTACATTATATTATAGTGGCAAGATAATTTATTTTCTTATCACTTACCCATTTCAAAAGATTTTTCTTGTGAAAAACTTTATTCATGCCATACATGAAGTTTTCAGCAAGAAGGAAAATGTTCTTGTTTGACTTAGAAATAAAAATCATCTAATTAAACACAATAACTTAATTATAGAATCAAAACCATAAATAAATTATAATTGTAATTGAAAATCTTGTAACTAATTAAGGTTAATTTCCTGTGGATTTATTTCATGCTCTAACCCTAATTCCCCTTTATTCTCCTCTTCTATAACTTTTTATTTCATTTCTTCTGAGATGCTTCTATAACTGAGTTGTTATGCAATTCGAGAACTGGGTAAGAAAAAAAAAAAGCAGAAAGGCTATTAATTACAATACCCAAACAATAAAAGGAATAAAATTAAAACATTAGCATATTTATTCATGAGAAGTAGAGAGAACACAGTCACCATAGATGAGATGAAAAATGATTAGCAGCAGAGAGAAGCAAAGAAGGAAGCGACACCATCCACTATGTGATTTCGTGCTTAATTAATCTTTCTACGGATCTTGCAGCTCAATAACCATGACCATCGCATAAAAAAGAAAAATGATAATCCCGGCAAATTCAACAAAAGAGGAAGGAAAGAAAGAAAATGATTTATTCGCACAAAAAAAAAAAGATTTGTTCACCTGAGATTCTCCGTCTTTTTCTTCTTGTAGCGCATCAAATATACAAACTGCAAACTCTTTCAAATCCACCATTCTTATATTATCTAGTCACCAAAACAACAAAAATGTAAAATAATTAAATAAAGAATGTAAAAAAAAACAGAAATTATTTTAGAAATAAATAATAAAAAAATAATGACCTATGATGATTATGATTACCCACCAAAAAATAATAAAATAAAATAAATAAAAAATTGGATTATAACAACCAATATTGGTTCTTTTCATCTGTGGCTCAGTGCAACAACGATAGCATGAATGACAGCAAACTTAATGCCCAATATCAAGTCGACGATAGTTTGACGCTCTAATAAGAGACCAGCTGTGAGATATGAAAGAGAGTTCTTCCATGGAAGCTGAAAAATCGAAGCATAAAATAAAACAAAAGCAAAGAAATCGAAGAAAAAAGAAAAAGAAAGAAGAAAAAGCAAGAATTTATCCAAATCACGTATATTTGAAAGAAAAGGGGAGAAGCAGAGGATGACTAGGATTTCATAATGAGGAAAAAAATGAATTTAAAGGAAGAAAAGTGGAAAGAAAAGAAGAAAGAAATGGAAAGAAAATTAAATAAATTCATGGCTTACTTCAAAATCTAGAGAAAAAAGAGAGAGAGAAAAAGAGAAAGAAAAACGGATTTGGAGAAGTGTAATACCTTAAGAAATACCACCGTGATTGAACAGTTATATAATCAGTTAGTCTGTGAACATCGAAATGACTAAAGAGAATTTTTAAGACATAGTTAGAATGCATTAATGATACTTTCTCGGAAAATGTCGGTGTTAATAACACTATTGATAAAATAGCAGTCCAGTTGACCGAAAAATTTCTTATTCAAATCAAGGGATAAAGAATCACATAAATATATATGTAATTATGGTGAAAAGAAAGAGGTGAAAAATATTTTGGAACACTGAAAAGTAAGTGATGGCAAAATCGTAAATAACTGAAACTTTAAGGGTATAGTAAGAAATCAACTGTATGTATTTCAGAATGGCTCTGAAAGCATTTTTATAATAAAGTATAGATAAAAATAAGCTATTTGAATTCCCACTTTGAAATCCAATTCTCAATAGAATTGTCAGAATAAATTACAGAAGGAAATATGGCAAAAGTATAATTATTGGAAAGTTTAAGGACCTAAATGTAATTTGCCAATTTTAACTTAATATATAAACATGCCTAAATAGATTTTTGGCCATTTTCTCTTCTTCCATCAAGCTTTGGCTGAATATACTCTTCCATTTCTCCCACCAAATTTTTTGAGAAATCAAAAGAAAACTTGAATCAAACCATTGAATCATTAATTTCCAATCTTGATTTGCTTGGAAAATAAAGAAATTTCAAGATTTGTTTGGCTAGTAATTTCGGCCCATTCTTCATTTTGAGGTAATGAATTGATTTTCTTGGTTTGATAGTTAATTTATATATTTTAGATGTTAAATAGAATGAGTAATGTGTTTAATTGCATCAATTGATGCATTTGATAGGTTTTCCCTAATTTAGAAGGCCTACTTCAAAGTTGTAAGAGATGAATCTTTGAATTAGTGTTATTTAATATTAATTGAGGTTAGATTATATTAATTGATAGCTAATAGATGGATTATATGTGATTGATTTGATGTAGAAATCGAAGAATTGGAAAGTTGCCATTTTTTCCTACTTTGAAGATTTTTGTGGCAAAGTGTGCAATTCAAGTATTTTGAAGTACTAGGTGAGTTTAATATGCATCCATTGTTATTCCTAAAGTATTGAATTAAAGTTTGGAAACCTACCTTGAAAGGCCATGTTTGGCCGAACCATGTATGGCATGTTTTCCTTGAATTTTTGCTTTGTTTTCCTTTGGTTTCCTATGCCTTTTTGATCCTTTAAATGATGTTTATTGTTGGAAACCAAAGGCCTATTGAATAACTTACATTGTGTACTTGTTGATTGATATTAGGGCAATTTCAATGTTACACCAAAACCTTGCCAAAATATCTATTGAATATTGCATACCAAGTGTTCGATGAAATGCCTAGTTCAAAATCCATAGGCCTACCATTGATTTCTTCCATAGGCCTACCGTTTGAATGCAATCGTCGCCAGCGACATTGGCATGCCAATTAAACCAACTTCTTAACTTGTTTTGTCCAACTTTAGATCCATCCCATTGTTAATTATTAACCATATTACTACAGTTTATTGATTCATCTATTGCTTATCCATTGCTATATCACAGTCTCATTTGATTAAATTCATGAGTTATTGCTACTTGATGAGATTATTATTGTATATTGATATCGATTGACTTGTTCCATGTTCTTATTAATTCCGATATGATTTGATAGAGCTGCCTCTCCGAAAGGATAGTGGGTACATACTGTCGGCAATGTGCAAATTGTATAATGATACCCTAGCTGGGAAGGGTTAACGGTCCTAGCCATAAGACCTTATCAGTCTTATGTTTATTGATACATGATAGATACATGTGATATGAGTTCTCTGGCCCTTCATCTGTCTTATTTATCATATCTATGTGATATATATATTCCATTGACTGGATTACAGCTTCATTGACTTGTTTATGGTTTCTACAGTCTCTGATTATATTCGGATTCTTTACTCTGATATTGGTGAGTAGATTATTATTCATTGAATATATGACTATTGTTATTGATGTTCCTACCATTTCTTATAGCTGATACATATTAGATTTACTGAGTATTTTTATACTCACCCCTTCATTTGTTTCTCTTTCCAGGTACAGAGTAGAGGCAGATTCCTAACTTTTATTTCTCAGAGGAA
Organism: Aleurites moluccanus; assembly: GCA_948193065.1. Lineage (NCBI taxonomy): Eukaryota > Viridiplantae > Streptophyta > Magnoliopsida > Malpighiales > Euphorbiaceae > Aleurites > Aleurites moluccanus. Next base: position 1,858 of record CANXYC011006837.1, on the reverse strand, counting down.
TTCTGCAGTCTTATATTGACAGTGTAATTAATTAAGCATTGTATTTTGAATGTATATATTTTTAATAGCTCCATTGGTTGTATAATGACATAGTTAGATTATATTTATATATATATGGCATGAGATGATGATTATTACATCCACTTGCAGTAAAAATTACAGACATATTATAGAATGCCATAATGAATAGTAACTAAGTAATTGAATAATAAATTGATAGTAATTGATGATTGTATGTGATACTGGATTCTATGGGTACTAGTCACCTCTGGCATCTTCCGCATCCTAAGACCGTCGCGTTCCGAAATCAGGACGTGACAAGAAGATTTGTTGTTTTCTCTTTCCTTGAATAGCTGGGTGATGCAAAAGAAATGAAAAGGTATCAACATAATACCTTTCTCAAGGCAGCACAGTGCTAGATACGCAAAATTACAATTTTAGACTCCGAAACAGCATTGTTTTATTGACAGGCAGTGTAAAGAAGGATATTTAAGTAAATTCGTAGATAATTACATCTCTATCTACAATACAGTGTCATTTTGTAATGGTTATATGCAAAAAAAGGGACAAAATGGTAATTGATTAACCCAAAATCAATTTCAAAAATACTATTCATCCAAATGTCCGCTTATATATCTTATAATAGATATGTGTATATGTTTGAATTATTTTCCAAGTAGCTTAATCAAATAATGAAATATTAAATAATTATATATTTCTCTTAAAATAGAATTTTATAATTATTTATTATTTATCTTTTATTAAAAATATCACATCCCTCGCTTCAGGAGATATGACTATTCTAGGATATAGGAAAGTGTAAAGTAACCTAAACCCGCAGAATACCTATATACGAATTTTACAAAAAAATGGCAAGGTTTTATTTGTATTTTCTACTCTATTCCCGGGACCTACTTGTCCCTCCCTTCAGTATAATCAAATCTGCAGAAAACAACACTTCCAAAGATTCTCCTTATACCCTCTACTCCATTTTTAACAATTCAATATACAAAGAACTTCAATAAATATCAAGTTGACACCCACATAATCACCTACATAAATAAAGTTAAGTCATTACATTTTAATATACTGAAATTAATGTAATACCCCAGACGGAGCTAATCAAAGGACAATAAAATGGAATATTGGAAAGCAGAGATTATAAAATGATATAAATCTGAAATCTGAAAACAGTTATATAAGATAGCATAGAACATAAGTAAATTTGAGGAATTAGGTAAACATGACAGAATACAACAGAATGTGATAGAAGGAGACATAATGTGATAGAATATTTAAGGTTAGATAGACATGAGTAATTTAAGTTAATAAGAATTAATCAAGTTGGCAAGAGAAAATGAATAGTCAAGAAATGATAGTAAGGAAAAATTCGATACAGAGATTAAAGACTTAGGAACAAGCGACTATAGAGACAGTCATGGAATATTAAACAGAGTCCATGAAAGCCTGTAATGGAGGATTCATAATGGTTATAAGTTAATTAGAAGTGAATAGGCATGAAAAGAGGATGGATGTGCAAAGGAGTAAGGTGTTTTAGGGAGGAAAAAAGAATTTTTCAAATAAAAAGCAAATGGGACCCACCAAATTTGTCACCATTTGTATTAGTAGAAAAGTTAAAATTTTGGCCTTCTAATCCAAGTTGGAGCCGGCCATACATAGCTTGGTGTATTGAAATTTTGTTTTTTTTTTTACTTAAGTTACAATAGCATAAAGTAACCTTTACATTTGTCAAAATTTGATTGGAGTAAAATTTTCATACACATCTTCCGTCTTTCTTTTGTTCTTTTGTTTCTTTAAGTATACAAAGACAAAAGAAAAGAAATTTTGACCACTTTAT
>CANXYC011006644.1:0-68036 GCA_948193065.1 Aleurites moluccanus | reverse complement strand
TAAATAAATAAAATAATTAATTTTTATTTAGTTATTAATTTATTTTATTTTTTTATATTTTTAATTTAAAAAAATATTTTTTTTAAATAAATAAAATTTTAGGGACTAAATTGTAATTTGTCAATTACTTTTTTAATCCTTATGGGGTCCAGGGAGAAAAATTAACGGTCAAAGGGTCGGAATTATAGATTTTAATAACGTTAGGGTCAAAATTATATCTCGAAAAATATTAAAAACTAATGTGTTTCTAAAACTAATGTGCTTCTAAAGCTAAACGGTAAGATCAAAATTATACCTTGTCTCTTTTATTAAATATAAAAGTCATATTAATGAATATATATATATATATATATATATATATATATATATCTTGAGATTATTAACAAGAATTAGTTTGTGAAGAAAAATTTTATTTATATCTAGAATACTTCATATGTTAATATTATTACATCATATCCGGGATGGATACACATTAAGGCTTAGTTTTTGAAATTTTTTGGGTTAAATTATAGTTTAATCCTTGAAATTTGATAAGGTTATTTAAATATATTTAATTTTAATTTTTTTATATAATCTTTCAATTTTAAAAAATTAATACTTTAGTTCCTTATAAATTACTATTTAGTGTTATTTTTCTTATTTTTTTTCTAATTTTTCTTTATTTTCTTTCATTTTTTTTTATTTTCTATCACAATTTTTTTCATTTTCTTTCTTAATAATATTGTAATAACTTTTAGTTATTTCTAATTAAAATATATATATAATATTTTTTATTATTTTTATATTTTATAAATAAATTTATTTTATTATCGTAATATTTATTTTTAAAATTTTTGAATTCGTTATTAGATGTGAGAAAAATTCTCCATTTTTTAAAATTTTACATTCGCCTATGGATCATATTGAAGTATGTAATTAACCAGTGAAGACAAGACTTAGCATATGTAAAACACTTGCGTACGTACCATGAGAAAACGAGACAGGCAAACCATAGTTGCCTGTTAGTGGGAGATCTTTCAAGCTCTTCCATGCAACAAATACAAATGAAACCACCATGTAGATTAGCTGCAAGGTGGGATATTGCCAAAAGTGCGGTTGCAGCTACTCCAAGCTTGAATCCATCACCTTCTGTTAATCCACAATGAAAATTCTCTTCCTTCTCGTTCAATGATGGAGCTTGAATCTTATTTTTTGGGGGAAAACAAAAAATATCTTATTGTAATAATTTTGGGAGGGCCAAATATTAAAAATGTAATACTAATAAAATTTTTTTAAAAAAATTTAAATACATGAAATATATATTAAGATAACGAGTGGAGCAACGTATTGACAATTCAAAATTATAAAGAAAATATTGAAAGCTGAGATTTCTAATAAATTCTTAGTTTGCAAGTAACAAATGAAGCTTTTTTATAAATCAAATTTACCTTGTTTCTAGCATGTTCAGCTTGAATGCCAAGAATTCCAGCAACAACGTCCATACCCACAAGAACAAGGCAAACAAAAGCACCAATTTTTGCCATCAATCCTTTTCTTGAATTTCAAGCAGCAGGGAGCAAATTAATGAAAGAATTGGGTATATAGAGAAGAGGAAGAAGGTGATTGCTGATGAGAGAATAGAGAGAAAAACAACTTTATGAGTGAATTTCACTGAATATAATAGTCTGATTTGTGAATAGAGCTATTAATGTTGTAATAATTAATAAAAGCAGGCACAGAACTACACAGAAGCATTTACTTGTAAACAGTCATTCTTTCCCCTTTATGTGCCCTAAAATATTTTAATGTCACAAAGATATGCCTTTTGAAGTTATACATATAAATTTATAAGTAGACAGATATTAAAATTTAAGTATAATCGAATTTCATCTGTGTTTTAATATTAATAAATCGATTAACTCTTGTCTATAAATAGATTGGCGGAATTTAATAACAGACTTTAATATAAGTCTCAAACTGTCATTATAATTAGTCTAATAATATAAATTGAAATATAAGTCTCAAAATCTAATCCGTATGAGATTGAAATTATAATATTATATTAAAATTCATAATTACAAATACATATATACTTATAAATAATTATGTGTTAAAACTCATTTTTATAAAATTAATTAATTTTTATTAATTCTAATATTCATTTATTTATAAATACTTTATATATTTTATCATTATTTAATATAAATTATTTTTTCCAACACTTCCATCTTATTTTCTCACCAAGTTTTTTAATTTAATAATAATAATATTTTGTCTTTCTTCTCATTATGGCTTATTTCTGTCAAACGAATGCATGCTCAGATTCCAACTCACTTTGCCCCCCCTCCCTGCAAGCTTGTTTACACCAATTAAATGATGGACGGGTGTATCTAAACCATCAACTCTTTTTCTCTCGATTAATATTATTGATATGAATTTATAGCAATAAAATAAATTATTAAATTATACAGCTAAAAGTTCAAATCATTAATTTCTCTAATGATATTTATTCTACTGTCAAAAAATTATCAATAATGACCATCACTGGCAAGAATGAAATTTAAAAATTATTTTTAATAAATTAAAAATTAATTTATTTAAAATATTAAATTTAAATGGATCCAATGAAATTTTTTTATAAATTAATAATATTTTAATTAATTTTAAATGAATGAAAAATTAATTTTATGTAAAAAATTAGATTTAAATAAATCAAATAATTTTTTTTATATAAATTAATAGAAGTTTTTCGTTGATTGGCCCAAATCATTCGGGCTCTCAAAGGGCTCCCCGAAGACCGCGTTAAGGGAGACCAGGTGGGCCATGGCCCTCCTAGCTTCATGGAATTCCTTGTATATGCAGTAAATATATATAATATATGTCATTTAAATTTACTGTATAGCCTCCCTTAAGTTTTCAAGAATTTTACTATCTTTATTTGTACAATTAAAAGGATTCCTAATCATGTTATAATACAAGTAATTATCATTCAAATTTTTTGTCAAGTATTAAATTTTTTTTTTTTGGCTCTGTTGATGAAATTTTCTAGCTCCTTCACTAAATAATGATAATATGTTCTATAAAAATTTTATATAATCTTTAATTGTTAACATTCAAAAAAATATAATGTGCACAAATTCTAATTATCACTGATGAATAATTTATATATATATATTCAGTGGCGGATCCAAAATTTTAGTTTAAGGGACGAAAATTTACAACATCATTTTTTTTATGAGATTATATATAAATATAAAAGTCTAACTGTAAAATTTTTTAAAACTAGATAGGTAAAAATAAAAAATTTAGGTAAAAGTTAACCCCATATATCTGCCAATGTATTTAGAACACTTGTTAAGAAAAATTAAAAAAATATTATTTTTCTTTATACATAATAAATATATATAAAGAAAAATTATTATTTTTTCTTTTACCATAGGTTAGTAATAATTTTATTATTATCTTTTAAAATATATGAAAGTTGAGATCCACTTTAGCAAAAAAAAAATGATAGAGAGATTTTTATAAGAAACAAAGTATTTATATTATAACTTACTTACTTTTAAGAATAAATAAAATTAAATAGGAACGGAGATCAAATCAAAAAATTTTATTAGCAGAAATAAAGTTAGTATAATAATAAATTAAAAGACAAATTAAAAATTTTTAGGAGTCAATTAAAAAATTAACACACATATATGTATTATAATAATTTTAGGAAAACCATGACTCCTTTTGATCTCCTTTAGTTATGTTCCAAAATGAGATAACATGTTTCTTGCCTTACATATATTATACACATTTTTTTTATAATAAAAAAAAGGATGCAGGGACCAGACCCTCTGAGACCCAAGGTGAATCCGCTACTGTACATATTCAAATTAAGTTGACTGTTAGAGTTTTTATTGCTAATTTTACTATTTATTATAATATATTAGTATCTTTTTTATTGAAAAAAGAAATAGACACAAAAATTATATTAATGAATAGTCTTTTAAATTGAATTCAAATTTATAAGATGATAATATATATAAATATATAGTTTTCCTTTCTATAATAATATTGGATTTTTCTCGTCTACATTGCTGAGTATATAAATTATATATACACACACTTCCAAATATATTAACGAACTTTTTCAGCTGTCGTGTTAGAGTTAAACCGCGGACTTTATAATCTCGGATACTCCCCTGTCCCCAGAAAAAAAAAAAAAAAAAAAAAAAAAATCTTATTTTATTTTATATATAAATTAAAAAATTTAATTATTTTTAATTTATTATATTAATTTTATATATTTTTTTAAATATATCTGTCTAAAATATTTTTATTATACACTTTTCTATTTTTTATTTTTAAAATTTATAATAATTAAAATATATTTATTTTTAATCTAAATTTATAATTTAAATATAAAAAATATATAACTATCTATGATGATATTGATATTAATTTAATAAATAATTATTTATTAAATTAATATCTAAAAAAATAAATTATAATTTTAATCTAAATTATCTGTCTTATTTAATGTTTAATCTTTTGTTTCATGAATTTGTTAAAGTAATTATTAAATTTAATTTTAAGTCCCTTTTAATTTTTTTTACATACATACTATAAATAAACTTAGACAAATAAAGATAATTAATGTCTTTCCTCAATATATATTATATAGTATGTGTGAATTAAAAATAATTGTTTTGCAATTTATGTTTCAAATAAAAACGTGCCGCAAGTGCTTGTTGGATGAACAACTTTCGTAATATGAAAGTTGCTGCTCCAGCTACACTAAGGTGGCAAAATACTATAATAAATTAAAAGCTATTTTGATTTTTTTTTATTATAAATATACGAGTCGATTTTAGCTAATAGTCTTAAAAAATAAGAATGTCGAACCCATAAAAAAAATTTCAGTATCAATATATTGAAGTTTTCTAATATTTAATCAGTGAAATGATAATTTGTTGAATTGATTATTTATGGGAAAGCAAAAATAACTAATCAAACTAAATAATTAACCAATTGAATTGAATCTCAATGAAAAAGAAACCTCGGATATAAGCTTTCAAGATTTGTAATACTTGTGGTTACATATATAAATTTTTTTAAAACGTAAAAAATTAAAAATAATTCTTTCTTAATTAAATAAAATTATTTTTTAAATTAAATCGTTTATATATAAATTAATTTGGTATCTAATTTTATGGTCACAAATATTAATTGGATTCGTTAAATTTTTTTGAATGAGTATGAAACATCATTTAAGCATATCCAAACTTTTACGCGGTATTTCCTTTAATTTATTAACTCTTGAACAAATACCTTATTTTTATACTTGCTATTTCATGAGATATCTTAGATTATGCAAATGGTAATAAAATACTCACATAACAATAAATTCAAGATGATAGATTAATTCTAAGCAACCTATCACAAAAACATAGTATATATATCACCATAAATAATTAAATCAATTTATATTTAAATCCTAGTTGAGATTTGGCTACTTATAGCAAGATTTAAGAAATAAACAACTAATTGCATTGAAATCAATAAAAGTTTCTTCACAAATATAAGATTTAATTGGGTTTTAAGAGGAAACTCAATGAAGAAAAATAAATTGAGAATCCAAGGTTGAAGATGATCCTCATTGAATCCCAAATATGAAATTCTTCCTTGAGATCTACTATTACTAACTAACTGTACTAAAAAATGAAAACAAAAATGGTTCTAGATCTAAAAGTATTATTTTCAGAGAATTTTCCTAAAGAACGAACCTACCCTAGAGCTATAGAAAAGAATGAATATATGGGGGTTCAAATCTCAATTTTAAGTACAAGATTCCAAATGAGGATCACTTTTCTCAAGCCAGCACAAGGGCTCTTGCTTCTCCAAACGCACGGCCTCGTGCTTTTCTTTGATTTCAAAAATTTAGTCCAGAAGCTTTTGGAAATGCATGGCCTTGTGCGACCTGCAGAGCATAGGTCGGCTCGTGCTCCATCGTTCTTGGCCATTTGAGGTGGAATGACTGCATGAGCTCGTGATTCTCCACCGACTCGTGCATTTTCGTCTGCATTCTTCCTTGCACTAGCTTGTGCACTTTGATGTGCTCCAACTTGTGCTCTCTGGTTTGGTGATTTTCTACTTCTTTTTTCCATGGATCTTGCATTTTCAATATAATTTAGATTTGAAACAAAGGATGGGTGAAATGAAAATAATTATGTTCATTTTACTAAAAAACTAAGACAAACATGCATAAATTCAAGGGAATTTCAAGCATATGTATAGAGAACTATTAGGTAAATCATATTTAATTTTGTGTTTTTATGCTGAAGGTGAAATGAAATAAATTGAGGTGTGAGAACATTTAATTTTTGTTTTATGGGTTTTCTTTTTGACTTAAAAATCTCAATTTATTATCCAAAAATTATAATTATATTTAAACTTTTCAAAATAAATAATTTTATTTTGATTTTGAAACTTAATTTTAATTATAATTATTTGACAAAATTGAAATGAAAATTAGCTGATTATATCTTTTATTAAAAATTATTAGTAAATTCAACTCGATCACAAGTACTCTCAATTGATTATTTCTCTTAAAAAATTCTTACATAAACTTAGGTATAAATGATTTATCACATATACCCAACCAATGGACGATGAGATATTTTAAATAACGTGACTATTTTTTTTTCCAGTGAAAAGATATTAATATTATTTTTTAGTTTATATATTTTTATTTCAATGTATATACCCAATATAGGTACAATTGTAAATAATAATAATAATAATAAATATGATTTTTTTTTTCAAATGAATACAATTATGACTAAAACTTAAAATTAGGATAATTTTTTTTTATCAACTAGGAAATTTATTGAATAGTGAAATTATAATTTAAACTGAAAGCCAAAAGAAATATAAATAACAAAACTCAAATAGTGGATTACCACAAAATGATGAACAATATCACAACAAATTTGTGAGGAGAGGACATAACTTGTTGAACTTGGCTTTTCATGACAAGGAAAGATTAAAGTGGTGTTTGGTAATATTATCTAACATTTTAAATTAAAATTATCAGGCTTAATAATTTTAGATTATTTGATAATAAATATTTTAAAAGTGTCAATTAAATTAAAAATTATTTAAAATGATAAATTAAAAATTTTAAAAATTATATCATTTATATTATTCAATACTTAAATTTTCAGTACTTAATTTTTAATTTTATTAAACACTGTCTAACACTTTCAAGTTTGAATAATAAAAGGAATTGAAGAGCAAAAATTTCTTAAGTCTACCAGTTCATAACAGAGACATATTGTGACTTAATATAAGCTGTTGTAACAAAAATGAGAAAGGAATCCTAAGATGATAGGTCCCATTAATTCAGTAATTGTGCTCCTGATTTTTTTGCGCATCTTGTTCGCCTAATAATTATGCCTCCTTTTGCAATTCAATTTTTACAAAAATTTAATTTAATTCAATTGAATTCTATTTTATCTATTCTCATATTTAAAAATATATAACTAATAAAATTTAATTTTTAAAATTAAAAAAAATATTATTTTAAAAAAAATGAAATCATGCTAAAAAGAAAAAATTTACAGAACTCAATTCATTCATCAATGAATTCCATTATTAAAAAAATTATTATCATTTAAATTAAACATTAGAAAATAATTATATTTCTTTTTTACTTTTCAATTATTCTAAATAATAGAATTCAAATCTTTTTTAAAATTTATTCCAAATAGAAAATTTTTATTATTAATAGAATTCAATTGAATCAAATTTTTGCATATAATGGATAAATTAATCTCTTTTAAGCATTTTGGATATAATTACAACATTAAAAAAAATAATCATTAAGCATATTTATTTTTATCTTATTTGCAAAAGAGCAAAAAGCTAAGAGGAAAAAATTAGTTTTTTTTTTTTTATGTCTAAAAAAATATGGGCATAATTGGGGGATAAACGGGAGTTTCGGTCCCAAACCTACTTGAAAGTGTATATAATATTCTTATATAATTAGTCTATTTTTGTAATTAATTTTTCTAAATTTTTAATTGATATTAATGAAAATTGTATTTAATTAAAATATTTTTATGAAAAAAAAAAAAAGTTAATAAATTTTAAGGGAGTGTCTGCTCCCTAATTACTTTTATCTAACCTTTGGACAAGTTCAAATCCTATCTTTCTCTCGATTTCCTTGATAATTATTATTATTATCATTTATTATTATTATTATTATTATGATCATCATATTTTCAAAATTTTTCTTTCACCAGTCTAAATAGAATTTTGGGATTTTTTCAAAAATATTGAAAAAAATAAAAAAATATTTTATTTTTATTGTTAGAAAAAAAATTTAAAATACTACATAACTAAAAATATTTTTTCAAAAATACGTCATATTTAAAATATTTTTTTAAAAATATAACATATATCAAATATATACAAAATATATATTATATATATACTAAATATATATCAAAAAATAATAAAAAAAAAACAATTATAAAATTAAAAAAAATAATAAAAAATAATATATGTATGTAATATTTCCTAAAGTTTATTAATTAGTAAGCCCATTTTCTTGGCATTGGGTTAAACCCAATGCAAGAGGATTAATGAAGATGGAACAAAAACTCTGAAACCCAAGTAGCCCACATTAATAAGGAGCCCTTTTTGTCTATTGAGCTTAGCCCAATTCATGACAGACTAAGAACTCAAGGAACAAAATTGGAAAACTTTTGCCAGCATATTCTTATTTTATACATTAAAACTAATAAATAATAAGATATTTTAATTATCATATTTTAATTAATATTAACTATTATATCTATTTTTATAGAGAAGAAGATATCAATTTTTTTTTCATATATTATTATTCTATTGGTTGGTAGGATTTGTCACAAAATTAAAAGTAGGGTACAAATTTTATTGGTAATTAATGAAATTATTATTTTTATTAGTGTTTTAGTTCAGTACAATGAAAGTTAATATTTATTGGCTAATAATTAAATAATTTAAATCGTAGTGGTATTTATTTGAGTAATGTTTAAAAATATTAAAAATTTTAATATTTTAATATAATTTTGAAATATTTTTTTTTTTGAAGGATTAAAATATTATTTATTAAAAATGTTAAATTCATCAAAATTTCCACTAACAATTGAAAATTCAAATGTAAATATTGATTTTGATCGTTAATTTAAACAAACGTAAATCATTAAAATCAGTTTGACTAAATAATTATTTAAAATTATCATAAATTTAAATTGGAATTTCTAAGTATAAAACCAGATGATAAATTTTAAATGTTTAAATCATCTCAATGTATTCTAATAGAATTTGTCACCAAGGATGCTTCTATTGTTAAGCAAGGAGTTGATTTTTGCCCATCAAAACAAATATTTTCAAGATTAGTTATTTAGAGGATATTTAGATTTATTTAAAAATATGATATATAAAAATAACATGTAATTGTGTTTTAAAAGTTAAACAAATTTAAATAAAGTGTTTGAGTGATTAATTTAAAATTAAAAAAAAAAAAATTGTTAACTTTTTTAAAAATTATGTTTTTAAAATTTTATTTTTATCCAAACACCAATTTAGAAAAATTAATAAATTTACATGTTGATGGCAAAAATTAATTGGAAACTTATAAATAATAAATGTGAAGGACTATTGTGGTTGAATTTATATATGGTGGGTGCATATACACACCGACCCCTTAAATATGGCTCTATTATTTTTGTGTATCAAGGCAATAAGGCACCACTGTCCATTGTTGACTCTCACTGCTTTCATGGCTTTTGTTACCCAGTTTCTGGCTTTAACAAATGCTAAACTATTCTTTAATTAATCTTAAATTCATGGTCAGATGCCTCTTTAATGTGTTACAGTCCAACAGCAACAAGACAGAACAATTAAAAGTGAATCAGCAAAATAATTAGTATTATTTAATTTTATATTTGCTGTCTTTTTTTAAATATTTTTTTTTTCTAATTTTAATTTTTTTCTATAAAATCCTTCAATATTCAATGGTTAGGTTCCAACTAATTTTGATGCCTCTTTTTTGGCTATAAAAAAATTGAATTGGAAACAAGGAAAGAGTTTCATTATAACTCAAACGGTTCAAGTTTATTAATTTATAAAAAAAAATTATTAATTTATTCGGATGAAAAAAAACTTATTAATTTATAAAAAAAAATTATTTGACTCATTTAAATATAATTTTTTACATAAAATAAATTTTCAGTTCACTTAAAATTAATTAAAAATACTATTAAATTGTAAAAAAAAATTCACTTATTTATTTAAGTCTAATTTTTTAGACAAAATTAATTTTTAACCTACTTAAAATTAATATTTTGATTTTGTCTTTTGATCGGAAAGTTGTATTAAGATTAATGTTCAAAACTAATAATGAAATCATTTCTCAATTTATAAATTAAAACATTAATCAGTAGTATAAAAATTCATATATTATTTTAACATTTTAGATTTGCTGCATAAATTAAAACATTAATCACTAATATAAAATTTTTATTTTAAAACATTATTAAAATTTTTATATATTAATCAGTAATATAAAAAGGAAAAACTATTTGCGAATTTAATTAATTATTAAATTGAAAAATACTTTTGACAAAAAAGAAAGAGATGTTTAATTACGAAATTAATCATCATTTATTTTTTAAACGACTAATACCCTCAATCGAAGTTATGATCCCAACCACGAAACTAAACAGTAAATAATATTTTACCTTTTTTTTTAATGAATGATTGATCAATGCGTACACCCGAATTTATTAATTATTAATTAATTATATTAATAATTAATTAATATGAATAAATAATATATTTTAAATATTATTTAATAATAAAAAACTATCGAATATCACATTTAAATAAAAAATATATAAATATCATATTCACGTTATCTTTACATATAAAGAAAATTATTTTTTTCCTTAAAAGGAATTCAGGTTTTTTTTTTTTTAAATATTAAAGAGAAAAAATTTATTTTGAATCTATTACTCAAAAAAATTATATATTTAACACTAGATGTTTCGGTAAATAATTTTATTTTTCTAAAAGGAATTCACGTTGTTAAACAAAGAAACATTGAATATTTTTAGGTTATAAAAAAAATATTAAATATTCTTAGACTATAGAAAAAAAACATTTCATTCGTTACTATTTTTATATGGATAACATAAGTTAAAAAAAAAAAACACTTTACTGAACTATAAGAAATGTGTACTCTGGTAATTCATTGTGTATGAATTATCTTACAAACACAATAAAATCAGGAAAAAAAAAAAGAACTCTATATTGAATTATGAGTAAAGCTATCCAAGGAAAACATGGAGAGACTTGAAATGCTGCCAATACAAATTATCTTTTACCCTTCCTACTACTGTCACTATCAGTGACGTCCACTTTTTTTTTTTTTTTTTTCTTGGTTACAATTAAAATGAACGAACAGAAAAATAAATACTAGTGTTAGTCTGGTCCTATATGAAAACTTTGCTATATTTATAATGGGAATAGGCTAAACAATGAAGATAAATGGTTTAATACATGATTATGGTAATATTTCTTGTCCTTTAATTTAATTACCAATTAATTTTGTATTTTTTTTTTTTGGATTTAATTAATATGAGCAATGGCTAATCAATTTTTATTCTAGCAATAAAATCGAAATTAAAATTTTGAGACTCAAGAGATCATAAATTTAATTTTTATTTTTTTTTTATCACGTTTAGTAAACGATATCATTATATTTGATATCTATATTGCATATAATAGAGAAAAAAAATCAACTTGAGCAATGTGTATGCTCTTATTATTTGAAAAGTATAGACACGTTAAATAGAAGGAAGAGTCAGTGTCGAGCACTGACATGCTTTGATACGCGGTCAATAATTTTCGACACGTTAACTAAATTGACATATAAATTTGACCATATCTAACACGGTCAAATGAAAATTTTATAAATAATATGAAATAACAATTTTATAAATATCTCAAATGCTTCTTTTGAATATTGTTAATTTCCTAAAATTCCTAATTCAGTTCCCTAAAATCAACACTATATTCAATACTTCGTTTCACCTTCATTTCTCATGAATGTTAGTTTCTTTTTTTTTTTATTCATTTTTCTTCTTCTTCTTCCTGCATCTAATTCCTTCTTTCTCTGCTTCTTCACTCAAATCAGCGATTAGCTTCGCTTCAACTTCATTTCTCATCCAGGTTAGTTCTTTTTTTTTTTCCTTGTTTTCTCTTCTTCTTTCTCTTTTTCACCAAGCACTGATCTCCTCTCTCTCGCTACTAATAGTCTAATAATAATCTAATGTCTTCAATTATATATTACTTTTCCCAATTTAATCTCTGATTATATTTTTTTAAATTTATTTATAGAATTCGATTTATATAAATATTATTTTTAATTTCTGTATAGGATTCGGTGCAGGATTTTTTTTTTAATTTTATTTACATGAATATTATTGCATCATACTATTAAAATTTTAAAGTCATAAGTTTTTCTATATAATGTGTGTATATGTCTCATTGTAATTAGTCTTTTTACTGTAAGTATAATGTATATATAATATATAATATATATATTAAAAATATTATTTAATATTTAAATATATTTCATCGTATTGAAATCTAAATTTTTTTAAATTAACGTGTCGGAGTATTGTATTGTGCCGTATTGCATGTCGTATATCAATGCTTCATAGCTCATTGCTTTTGGCAACATTAGTTTGTTTCATTTTTACTTCAGATTGTTGATATAAATAATTGGAATATCAACCTTTTGATGTCACATAGATTTGAAATTTCATCTTCTACTTCTTTGATTATAGTAATACAATCAGAACTTTCTTTCTTTGTAAAATGCTTTTGGCCTATATGATATTTAGTTTTTTGCTTATATACGTTATGAAAAAGTTTAAAAAAGTACTATATAATTTGGCGCTTTTGCAAATAAGAGATTTATGATTTTTTTTTTAAATTAAAATATGTGATTTATTTTATTAATAATAAAATATCTATCAAACACATTTATATTTTATGATAAAATTTTAAATTCGATTCGTAAAGAATATAGACATTAAAAAGGTTAGGCATAAATTTCAAAATAAAATTAATTTTATTATCCGTAAAATAGGATAAAAATATCTATAATTAAAAAATAAAAATCAAAGGTCTAGCATTGACATAACATTGAAATTTAATAAAAAAATATTTTTTAATAATGTGACATCTGATTCATTATAATGAAACCTATTTTTATTAAAAATATTTTTTAAAAAATTAAATTAATATGAAATAATAGTTTTACTTTTTTATTTAAATAATAACAAAAATGATAAATGAAAAGCACAAACCAGAAAAATGAAAAAAAATAAAATTGATTTGAAAAAGAAAAGAAAAGAAAGAAGGAAAATTGAGAGAGAAGACGAAGAATATGAAAACCATTGCCAGCGTCTGCGAGTCTCACATTGGCCGAGACCTGAAAACACCGCAACTTTGACGTCGTTAAGCCTCTACCCACGAGAATCACTGTCGAAGTCTATACGTCCAGCACAAGCAAGTCGCGTCTCTATCGTTGCTTTTTGCGCGTCGTTGCTCATAAGCGCCAAGTTGACTCGTTGCCAATCCGATCGACTTATCCTTTGTCGCTACTATTCCACCTGTCGTTCCCTTTGTTGCAGGTGAGTCTCGATTCGCTTTGGTTATTTTTTTTAATGTTCAATTTTTTAAATTAAGTATAATACGTTTTTTGTTTTTATTTAATAATTTAAATTTAATTTTAAGTTCCTTACAAAATCAACAAAAATTAGTAAATTAAAATAAATTCATAATTTTATAAGTAAATTTCTGTGTTTGTGCTTTTAATTGTTTTTTAGGTTTATGCTTTTTATTTATCTCTTTTCTTTTATTTTTAATATAAATAAAAAGTAATTTTTTTTTATTTCATATTAATTAAATTTTTAAAATATTTTCTTACTATAAATGGATTCCATTATAATTAGTCAGATGTTAAGTCATTAAATTTTTTTTATTAAAATTTAATATAAAATTATATTGATTCCTATATGAGAGAAACCACATCATACTTTTTTAATTTTCCTCAATATATTAAGACATTAGTCATAATTGGTTGCCTACACTAGCTGAGTGGTAAACTGACAGGTGTGTTTTGTAGATGAATAGATCATATGAGTTCAATAACAAAAAATTTTAATTTGAGAAAATAACAAAAAATATATATATAACAACATTTTAGAAGTTTCTGTCCCCTTTACTTTTTATTAGCTCTAACTGCATTACAGATTAGTTTGTAAATTAAATTTATCTATATGGTTTATTCAAACACAAACTATCTCTTTTGAAATGAAAAAAATTAAATTTCATTTATGATATAATCTAAAAAATAAACTTATTTATTAGTAAGCCGAGACTCTTCTTTTTTGAGTATTGAAAAATTAGATGTAAATATAAATTTATTATTTAAATAATATATTTATTTACTGTTAGTTTATATTTAAATTTATTCAATAGAGCTTCTTCTAAAAATTTAGAGGAAGACAAAAAAAAAAATTTAACATTCACAAGCTTTTCTCAAACAAAATAAAATTATGTATAGATAATAGTGAAATGAAATTCATATAACTAATCTTAAGTAATCTCAAAAATTAAAGTTTAATTAAAATGATATTTTTCTTGATATTTACTTATTTATGACTTCATATTCATCATGTATATTAGTAATATGAATGAGAAGTTTGAGACTTAAGATTTTTTCCCACTAAAAATGGCTAAATTACAAGTAGAACTCAGATTGAGTTGGTATTTCATGACTTTAATTCATATAGATTATCGTCATATCAAAAACTCTTTAGTAGTGATATTATAATTATTTTCAGTAATATATTGAGAAGGATAAACATGTTGATTTTTTTTCCTAAAATTAAAATAAAATATTGAAAATAATTGTCATGCCAGTTAGATATGTAAAACAAATATTCTTTTTATAGTTTGATTATAATATATATATATAAGTTTGATTAAAAACATTAAATATATGTTTTTGAGTTGAATTGAACAAGTAACGGATGAAGTAAGTGCTAACACAATTAAACTGTATGGCTTAAAAAACAATATGTTAATCAAATATCATTTAATATTTGTTTTTTCCAAGTGGATATTTAATAAAAGGAATGTATTAATTTCCGTTAAAAAAAAAGTATTTGGAGGCGTTTTACTAATGGGTCATAAAGGGAGAAAATTATAAATTTGATGTTTGTATTTTTAAAATTTTTAATTTTAGTATTTATATATTTTATATTTCAATCAAGTATATGAAAAAAATAAATGAGCATCAATATAATATTTTACTTCGATTGAAATTCGCGTAAGTGCTTATTATGACTGAGGAACCCCTTTATTCAGACAAATCAACTTACCACATTAGATACCATAATAGCCTTACACCAATGATAAAAAAAAAATAAAGACAAATCTCTATTTAATTGAACACATGATATTTTGTGAGCAAAAATCAATTCAAATTTCTTTCTTTACATGTCCTAGGAGGACAAGTGAAGGCAACAATTAGGCTGAGGTGAAGGCAACGAGTGAAGGCAATAAAAAAAAAATGGAAGATCAGATGTGTGTGTGTATGAATCCTTATGTATTGAAGACGTCATGAACACTTGTAAATGTAGGAATGAGATTCTTGACATGCACCAGACGAAATGTTAGTGTGGTTAATATAATTGTTTTAATATAATGATTAAGAAGTTGCAATTGGTAAATGAAAGTTTTTAACTTTGCTAATTTAGTAATGCAAAGTGATTGTGGGTTTTTTCAGTGAGTAGACCCTCTAATATAAGCAAGAGCCAAACAAATTATACTTAAGTTGTTGCAAAAAGTGAGAAGGATGGAAACGTAGATGCAGAGGGGCATGATTGGAAAGAAGCTTATATTTATAGCTATAATTGTGTTGATTCTTGTAATCTTACTTAAATAAAAGTGTTTAATTAGGAATTGGATGTATTTTGAGTGTTTGGAGATAATTACTTAGCAATTTTGGGTTAAAATTGATGGATGTATTTGAAATAATTAACGTTGATGAATGTATTTAACATTAGCTTATAAATTAAAAATACATTTGAATTATGCTTTAATGAAATGTGAATTATAAGATCTTAATTATATACAGTGCCTTTTGTCTAATGCTTATATCACCCCGCATATATTAAATTTTCAAGACTACTAGAGTCTTTAACAAAGACTTTACCATAAAATATATTTATCACTTGCATAACCATTCTGCAAACAAGGAAAAAAAAATTATAGTTTAAAAATACCCAAACATAATACAATAAAATAGGTTTCTGAAGACAAAATCCAATCACCCATTTGCTAAAGCTTAATAAAAAGTTTAGGTTTAAGAAAACCATATTTTACTAACTAAAAACCGACAAAACCATTAAATTTCACTATAAAAAAAGAGTTTGTATCTTTCAAAATATAAATTATACACAATAAATTAATGATTATCCAATAATTACAGCAATTGATGAGTAATGGCGAGAAATGATGATTCAAATTTCTAAAATCATATTACTAAAATCAAATTCAATCCCTAATCTCTAATTTTTATGCCCAAGAGAATAAGAAAATGAAGTTAAAGTTCAAGTGTAGATGATAATTTTAGGTTTGGTCATTAAGCGATGTCGTTTAGCATTAGCATAAAACTATAAGGTTATTTTGATTTTTCTTTATGCCACATATGCGTGATAAGCTAATTTGTCTCGGAGCAATGGAGTCCCACAATATATAATCAGCATTCAAACGAGTTTCAATCAACACACAAAGTACTATATTTATATATTTATTTCATTTAAACACTTAATTGAAAAAAATTATTCGGACATCGAAATAAAAAAAAATACAAACATCAAATTTGTAATTTTTCTGATCATAAGGACGCACATAAAAGTCAAACACAACTTTGAATTTTTTTTTCTCATTAAAGATCAAATAGACTGAAATAACATTGTAAATAGGAATAATTCCCTCATTTAACATTTATCATAAAAATGGTGATAATCTTTTCTGTTTTAAAAAAACTTAAATCCGAAATCTCTCATTTTTTATACTCTTAAAAGGATGACAAGTGAGACCACATCTAATTGGCTTTTAGTTTCTAACTATACTGAAGTCTAATTATCCATGGATTTTAATCATTTAGCTTGTGAATATTGCCTTACAATAGAGTGTTATGCATTAAAATCTAAATCTAAATCGAAATCGAAATTTAATTAATTAAAAAGATTCATTTTTTATCAGTTTTTTAATGAAGTATTTTTAAGATAATAAATTTAAAAATAAAATAAATATATAAAGCGTGAAAATTTTGATTTCTCAATTGTTGATTATAATTAAATATAATTTTATTAAAATTTTAATTTTTTTATTTAATTTATTTTTAAATTAATTTAATATTTTTATTTAAAATAATAGTTTGATAACAGGATTTTGTTTGAAATAGTCTTTCTTCAAGAAATGTAAAATTAAAATAAATATTATGATTCTTTTAAAAGTCCAATTTTTGTTTGTTAAAAGCTACTTTTCTATGACATAATATAAATGTTCATTTCAGCATCTCTTTATTATGGCTTGTTTTTCTCAAAATTTCTTCCTCAATAACTGCCATTTAATAGTGTCATCTCTACTGAGTGCTGACCATGGTTTTTTTCATGTTACCCAAGGATTAAAAAAAAAGATTCTCCAAGGATTAAAAAAAAAAGATTCTCCTTTTTTTTCAATCTCTTTTGTCTTTTTTCTTTTATAATGACATTTTCTTAGCTGTTGGTTAGAGTCTCTCTCTGTTTCTCTTGTTTATCTTCTTTCATGAAAGCCCATTTCAGTAAAAGCTCCAAACTCGCTTAATACGATATGAGGCTTTGTGGGTTTCTTTATGGATTGCACACAGCACAGTTGTGCTTGAAAATTTCAGATTTTCTGTGGGGTTTTTCATGAAAAGTTTGGTTCTATTGTATTTTTTTTTCTTCCCATTTCTTGAAGTGTGTTTTCTTGCTAAAGTTGGTTTGTATAATATATAATATTGACTGGTGAGTGGTGGGTTTCTTAAAGTAGAAAGGTTATTGCAGGGAAATAAAGATTTCCACCAAAATTAGAAAAGTATTATACATAGAGGCTAATGGTAGATTCAGATTCTTCTTCAGTTTTTATGGTGGAAAAGCAGAGTAAAAGGAAATCCAAAGTGATTTGCTTTCTAGGAAAATGGAAAAATGGAGAAGAGTGTATTTAGTATTTTACATTGAGAAGTTTTGATTTTGGAACTAATTTTGTGAAGCCCACAAGAAAAAGAAAGCAGAAAGTATGCCAACAGTTTGGTTTTCTTTGAAGAAATCTTTACACTGCAAATCAGAGCCATCAGAAGTTCATGACCCAAAATCAAGAAAGCAGCTGAACACAATCTCGACAAAAAAACCTGGCAGGTCAGGGTGTTCAAGGTCTATAGCAAATCTCAAAGATGTAATCCATGGAAGCAAAAGACATACAGAAAGGCCACCAAGTTGTAGCCCAAGATCTATTGGGAGCAGTGAGTTTCTTAACCCTATAACCCATGAAGTCATTTTGAGTAACTCAAAGTGTGAGCTCAAAATCACTGGTTTTAGTGGTTTCCAAGAAGGAATTGGTAATGGTGCTAATAATGGTAATATTGGTGGTGGTGGTGGTGATGGTAATGGTGGAGGAGGTGGTGGTGGTGGGCCGGCTTTTGTGGGCACATTAAGGCCAGGTACACCTGGGCCTGGGGGGCACCCTACAATGCACTATTTCAATCCTTCATTTAGGAACTCAACGACTACTCCTCCAAGAAAATCTCCATTTCTTTTTTCAAACAGGGAAGGGTCTGGATTTGGAGGATCTGGTATTTTTGGTGGTGGTGGTGGTGGGCATTCAAGCACTAGGGTCTCTCTTGATACAGATTCTAATGGGTCTTCTACAATCACTTGCCATAAATGTGGAGAGCAGTTTACTAAATGGGAAGCTGCAGAAAATCACCATCTATCTAAACATGCTGGTAAGGAATTTTCTGAGTTTAGTCATTTTTACAAATTATTTGATTTAATTTTTGGGTATTGTTTATTTTTTTTGTCCCAAACATGTCTACAGACTGTTTCTGTCTCTCTTTTTGTTCTCTATCCTCACAGTATTACATTCTTCAGACCGCAGATTTGAGTAAAAGCCCTTTTACCCTTTTCACTTTTGGAAAAGGGATCATTCAGTAGTCTGAAATAGTGATGAAGCTTTTTTGAACTTTCAAATTTAGATAGCTTACAGGCTTTATTTATGGCTATGGAATTGAGTTCTTTAATTCATTTGCTTTTACTTGTTCAAAGAGATTCTTAATCACGGTCCAATCTTTCTTTTCAGCAAATTATAAAAGCTTGCTTATTTCTTTTTCTATTTAATTGGGTACTGAGCACTTAAGTTGGTTTTGAATTTTTTTGAGTTTTTGTGCATACCCCCATCATTACTTACCCATATCTCTTTTTCTCGCTTTAATTATGGGAACTATTTTGTTGTTCTGATCTTTTAATTTGGTGGGATTAAGTGATTTGCAGTGCTTTTGAGGTTTTTTAAGTGGCTTTCTGCATCTGCAGCAACTCATTTGATTTCTTCCATTGGCAGTTACTGAACTTGTGGAAGGCGACTCGTCAAGAAAGATTGTTGAAATCATATGCCGGACAAGCTGGTTAAAGAGTGAAAACCATTGTGGTAGAATTGAGAGAGTCTTGAAAGTTCACAATATGCAAAAAACTCTAGCTCGGTTTGAAGAATACAGAGAAATGGTTAAAATTAAGGCCAGCAAACTCCCCAAGAAACATCCTCGGTGTCTTGCTGATGGAAATGAGCTTTTGAGGTTCTATGGCACCACAGTAGCATGCTCTCTTGGCCAAAATGGGTCTTCAAGTTTATGTGTATCAGAGAAATGCTGTGTTTGTCGAATTATTAGAAATGGATTCTCTGCTAAGAAGGAGCTTAAAGGTGGAATAGGTGTATTCACAACTTCTACTAGCGGCAGAGCTTTTGAATCTATTGAAATATTTGAAGATCAATATATAAGGAAAGCTTTGATAGTATGCAGAGTAATAGCTGGGAGAGTTCACAGGCCATTGGAGAATATACAAGAAATCTCAGGTCAAACTGGGTTTGATTCATTGGCAGGGAAAGTTGGTCTCTACTCAAATATTGAGGAGCTTTATCTTCTAAATCCTAAAGCTCTCCTTCCTTGCTTTGTGGTAATCTGCAAACCCTGAAGAAAGCAAAAGAATATTATGTCAATCTCCCCCTTTTTTTTTTTGATAGAGGATTATTTTCAATCTTCTATACGGAAGAAATTTGATTCTTCTTACAATTCTTCTGTCACATGTTAGTATATCAAAATTTTTCCTTTTCCTTTTTTTTTTTCTTCTTAAGCCTAATTGTATCTGTCCTTTATTTCATTTGCATATCTCATGCTTCTGTAACTTCTTCTTCTTCATTAGAGGACTGTGTTGTGATGAAAACATTTTTTTTGAGAACACTTGCACGTTTTCTTTTGAAGTTATAACAAACTTTTTTGCAGCTAATTGTGGTTATGTATGAACATGGAGACATTTCCATGAATTAGAACATGTAGTCCACCAATTTGTTGTTTAGAATAATCTGTTTAGGTAAAAAAATTTTGAGGGTATGTCTAGTAATTGAAAACAATTTAACTTCACCTTGTAGACTTTTCTTGTTTTATATTCATATAGCTTCAAATCAATGTACATAACAGTCCATCCTCAGTTATGAGCTGTCCATTCGATTTGAAATATACTTGGAACAGAACTTTGATTTATATGCAAGTGCAATAATTATTGAAAACTTCAAAGTTATTGAACACAAGCATCAAAACTCTAGACAAAAACTGAACTAATCCAGTTGCTAATACTATTTTATTAAGTGATACCTCGCTTGAAGACAAACAGAATAATTAAATGAGTCTTTCTTTGTTCGCCATAATTAAAAGATAAAAAATTTCTTGTATATACCTGTGAATGACTTGCTACGAATGCTTACAAGAATTAAAAATATTGAAGTCCACTACTATTAATATTTATTTGATATAAATTAAGAAGTTCACATGTGGTCCTTCTTGGAGGCTATGGTTGAAACAAGGATTAATCCAAGCCAGAGGACAAAAATTTAGAAAATTTACATGTAATAGGTTCACTCAATGACAGATTGATTTTGTCTGTTCTGTTTCTATCCCTATTTGAAATTTATTTATGCTTTAAAATCTTTGCTCTTGTTCTTGTTTTTCTTCACAGTAGCTTCTTGCAGATCCTATTGGTGAAGGAGCAGCAGCTAATATTTAAGATAAGGTTAGGGCCTCATTTCTCTTTATCTCACTCTCTTTTGAATTTCAAAATGGTAATTTTATTATTCACTTTGTTAGAAGAGACTTACTGCAAAATCTGTAAAGCTTTTAATGCTGGCACATGCACCTAATAAATATGGACAAACACTAGCAGAATTTCTCTGGATTTAAGTATTCCGGGAAATTGAATGGAATTCAAATTCTAGTCTTAAATGGTTGCATGGGAGTAGTTTGAGAGTGGATAAATACAAATGAAGATATTTAGTGTAGAAGGTATGGCCCTCCGGTGATTTGGACTTATTTGGTTGGTGGGGTGCCACCACCTTAGCCACACTCAGATTAGCCGTGTCATTTCTTTAGCTTGTGTTACATAAATGTTCCTATGTAAAGGCAATATGGGTTAATCAAAATATTGCATAAAGCAACAGAAAATTAAAAAAATAAGAGTAGAAAATGATACTTACAATTATTCCTTGAAAGATGATTCTAACTTCAATAAGAGAATAAAAAAGTTGTCATTTTGCTCAATTTTTTTTTTTAAAATTATAATCCATTTTCTCCCCATTCTCTCCTGTTCTCCATCCTCTGCTTCCAGTCTAGGTATAGAGTGGCCATGTTATTAGCATGTGTACTCTTAAAGAAATGTCCTTTTCCTTGAAGAATCAGATAAACTAGAATTGAAGAAGGTATTCCACTACATATAAGGTGAGGCTTTATGGGACCAAAAAATTTGATTGCCATCTCATGAGCTCTTCTAATAACATTATCATCCAGTGATTGATATTGAAACACTTGATAGAGGCTAGCGTAGATGGGAATATAACTAAAATGTGGTCCTGTTATATAGTATTGTTATACAATATCAGATGGACAAAGTGCAAGTTAATAAAATAGCTGTTGTCCAATTTAGTTGAGAGAGTAGCTTTTACATTAAAAGTTGCACAACTTTTTCTATGCAACTTTTTTCTTTTTGTTAAATTTATTAAAGTACATGAGCTTGATGAACTTGGTTTATGAGTGGACACATTTTGGAAATCATATTGCATAATAAAATCAATTGGTTTATATTAGATTCAATATTTATTCACTTGCAACTCTAGATCCAACTACTTGCATAAAATTTTTAAGGGGAATGGATGTTATGGTTTGAACCCTTAACCTCCTACATTGTGAGATGCACACTCAATTACTTGCTCCCTATTGGGTCAAAAGTTGCATAACTTGGTTATTATCAAGTTCTTGATGCTTCTAAAAGTTACTGGTCAACTGAAATTAACAAGTCAATGTACATAATGCTGTGACCCCACTCCAGAATCAATGTTCTATTTTATGAAATTACTTGTCAGCTTGAAGGTGGTTAAACCCAATACATCGGTCTGCATTTGGTAACCTTAATTGTTATTCAGTTCATGATCTTGTCTATAGCTGTTTTGGTAATGAATGATTGTTCTAAGTTTGATGGTTCAAATTACACAGTTAAATCAGCCGCAATTGGTGCCTTTCAGATCAAGTTACTATTGCAAGTCACAATTCCATTGTTTTGGTACTGTATCTATGTCTTCCAAGCATTTATAACAGAAATGAATTTTTAGAACTAGAAGCCTAGAATATTGAAAAAAGAAACATATACTGAACATCAACAACGATTCGTTCTTTTTGAATATGTTGCTTCATTTATTTCTATTTCACTACTATAGAAACCAAACTAACCAAATCAAATTAAATTGATCAAATCAAATCGAAACTGATGATTTCATAATTTATTTAGTTTAAATTGGTTTGAAAAAAAAAAAAATCGAAAATTTGATTTAATTTACGGTTTGAATATTTTTTCTTCGGTTTTAAACTGAAGTTTTATATATATATATTGTTTTTTACTATTATTACAATTAAATATATTTAATTTTATTTTATATACAACCACTTTTTTTTTTAACTTAATAATAATTTAAAATTTAAAAAATGACAACATATGAAAATTAACTAAAAATAAATAGAAAAGAGTATAATTCTTGAGAAAATATATAAATTTTGGGTGTGTTAATTAATGAAATAGAGAAGATTATTTTTGAAAATTTTTTATTATTAATATTTTATCGTTGTTTTTTTCTAAATTTATAATAAAATAATGATAATTTATAAAAATAATTTTTTTTGTTTGAAACTGACAAACTAAAAATATTCAAATCGAATCAAAACGAGTTTGATTATAATGATAATTTGATTTGATTTAAGAATTTTTCAAATCAAAAATATTGATTTGATAACAATTTTTCAAACCGACCAAATGTCACCCCTAACTATAGGTCTGCATATAGTTATGTAACTTCTTAATTAACATCCAGTGATCACCATCTCTAGTTGATTTGATAATTTAAGCTATAATAATGTTGTTAATTCAAAAGAAATGGAGTTAAAGACGGCACAATTGGCGCGTGTAGATCAAATTGCTTCTACAAGTTGCTATTCTATAAGTTCAGCAGTAGAATTCATGTCTGTAAGCATTTATAATGGCAATGAATTTTCAGAACTAAAAGTCTAGGATATTGAGAAAAGATATTGCAAACAATTACTATTGTATTGACCATTTTAAACGTTGCTCCTCCATTTATTTCTATTTGACTAATCGTTTATATCTTTTACGAGGAATTATAAGGTAGGACCGTCCTATGAATGGATTTTCAGTTTGAGTAATGAAGATGAAAGCAGTAGCAGATAATCAACAAATTACATTAGATACAATACAAAACGAATTACAATGTTTAGGCTAGAAATCTATATCAGTTAGCCATACAATTAATGGTCTGATTTAACTTCAGCGATATATGAACTAAAGGAGGGGCTAAACCAAAATAATTTGACCAGTAAAGAAGAAAAGCCAACACAACTCACCTAGTGCTCTAGAACTTTATATCAATTGCCAACTCATGCATTGTGTAATTCCTATGAAGCAGCAGCTACTTCAGTTTTCTTGTTCTTTTCTTCCTTCAATTTCTTCCAGTTCTCTGCACTATCAATGATTTCACCAGTTTTTATGAGGTAACGAACTCGTTTCCCATCATCGAGGATTTTGTGACCCACCCTGCTTACTACATCCTGTTCTTTAGAGTAAAGCATCACATTTGAACTGTGAATTGGTGCTTCAATCTGTAATGTCAAATTCAAAAGTCCACTTGTCACTAAATATGATGCCAAACAAGAAATCAAATCAATATGGAGTGCTAAATGTACACAAACTAATAATTCAATGACCAAAACAGAAATATCTAAATTTATGTGATGGTATAACACGATGTACACAAACCAAAAGCAGTTGCAATACAAAAAATTTGAGATGAATTTATAGCTGTAAGTTAATCCTCATTTAAATGCAGAGTGTGCCCCTTATAAAATGAATAAGGTAAAAGTATAAGAACTTCCTACGATTAAAATGGATTCAAGTGAGAAACAACAAACCGGGTGAAAACAACCTTAATGATCTGGCCAGGTTCTCCTTCTTCTCTGCTCTTCATATGCTTTGTCTTCAGATTTATTTCATTCACTACCACAGTGCTGTTATGCTTGAAGATCTTGGTAACCTCTCCAACTTTCCCCTTATCATCTCCAGATATCACTTTAACCGTGTCTCCTACCTTAACGTGCATTTTGTGTATAACTGGAAGGCTATTTGGCTTACATTCTTTCCGCTCCCATCGCTTAAGCTGTAAGAGGAGGGGAAAAAATACAATATAGGCTCATCAAAACTTGATTGATCAAACCCCAGATGATGTTAATCATACTAATCATATCCCACCAAGAAAAACAGTGCATTTAATTAAAAAAGAAAAAAGAAAGAATGCACATGTATGGCTGTTAATTCATAAGCCTGGGCCAACTTCCTTTAGCCTCAACAAATATTATTCATACAGAAGCGTATCTCTTTGTGGCAACTTCAGAACACATTGACTAGAGCATACACGTATTTACCAAACCAACTCTCATGCATGAGACATTCTAGAAATCGTCATTATATGATATTAATTGCCAGAAGTATCAAGTATGTATTATCCTCCACCACCCGTGTGGCTTCTTTTTTTTTTCATTCAAGTAATCTACACTCTCCCTCTTCCTCTCATTGCTTTGTTGCGTTTTTTTTACTTTTCTCCTTCTTGCTATACATATTTCAAAATGAGTTAACCAATAACCCTGAAAAAAGAGGAAAGATGGAATTAGCATGAGAAGGATCTGTGATACCAACCCTCGAAACAATGAGACATGGATTCTCTGGTGACTTGACCTGCATGAAAAACAAGCAGAAAGATTGTTATCAAATGGCTCTATTGGTTAGCAAGTATCATCTAAATTCAGTGAACTGAAGTAAGTAAAACATAATCTATAATGTTGATGAGAAAATCAACACTCGGATCTAGCAGCAAAACCACATAAAAAATTAAGATCAAAGCTATCTTTATTTCCTAAAGGCAAAATTTACTGGCAGAGTTATGATGCTCATACTTCATAAAAAATAAAAATAAATGCATACAACAGAGAATAATGAGACATCTGCTCAACTGTTACCCACAAGCAAAACTGCAGCAACCTAATGAAGCAGACTCACAAATGGAACAAAGCTTATAAGTTTACTTTACCCTCAGCTTAGTAATAATTCAACATGTGAAATAATTGAAATCCACTCAAGTGAAGTAGAGATGTTTGTTAATTAAACAGTTACAAAGATTATAAACAGACACATCACATGTGCATCCAGTTGATTGGGGAACTGCTTGTATGATTTACCGCAAAAGCATTCTTAAAAAAGATACTAAAAAAAGTGCTAAAAATACTAAACAGAAAGCTAAAATCTATGAGCTTACTAATGCTTATTATCAAGATAGAAAAGAGTTAAATTTCACAACCCCTGTGTTCCTCTAAAGTGAACCTCTCCATTAATTGTTTCCGGCACAACATCTATATTAAGAATATGAAGAAAAGGCCCAAGTATCATATTTAAAAAATAATTAAAATAACAAGAACCTGTTTATTTGAGTATTATCAAATTTCTTCAATTTGGCTAAAACCCACAAGTAAATCACTATCAAAAGCACATGAAAGACAATGTAGTTGGATATAAAAATGATAATTGCTTTACCCGATTGTATAATATTAATATTAACCCAATAAAGAACAGGAAGGAAGACCCATTTTAATACAGCAAACAAGTAAGCAAAGTAAGTTAACAAAAATAAAAATTGACACTTCATATATACATACTGAATTCAAACAAACAGAGAACAAAGAAGCACAAAGGATTAGCAGAGAAATTGTGAGAAGGTAACTTACAAGTACAGGGGATACAGAGGGAAAGGAGAGGCGTTGGCCAAAGAATGAGTTGGAGGAAAGGGAAAGAGAGGTCATTGAGCTCTGAAGCGCAGTCATGGCTGCCATTTTTTCGCTGCTTCCACTTCGGCGTTCTTGAGTTTCGACGATAAACGGATAATAAGAGTGCCTTCTTACCAGATGATATGGAACAATAAACGACGACGTTTATGGCCTATAGAGTCTAAGAGTATATATAATGATCATTGAAGCTATGGATTTGAGGAGTTAGATTGGGCGTCTAGAGTGCGCAAATTTATGGGTTTTCATTGGGCTGAAAATATATCTTACTCATTGTTCTGGTCCTGTGCCTCATTTTAAATATTTAAAAATTTTTATAAAATTTTTAAAAAATTATATTTTAATAGTATTTGATATAATAAATTTATTGATATATTTTTTATACTAAATAAAATTTATTTAGATGGCTAAAAATATATTATAAATATGTTAAATCTACATCGTTAAATATAATATATAAAATTTATAATATATTTTTTGCTGTACAAATAATTTTTATTTAGTATAAAAAATATATCAATGAATTCATTATAACAAACACTATAAAATATAATTTTTTAAAAATTTTATAACAATTTTTATATAAACAAAATGAGACACATGAGGATACACAGCAATCCCTCAATCACGTTGTTCTTTGATCCTCTAACCCTAATCCACCAATAAAATAACTTTTTTTTTTTCATTTATTAAATATTAAATGAGATTAAAAAGGGGTTTAAATCATAACCTCTATTGAATAAAATAAAATTTAAAATAATATTCTTAAAATATTTTAATATACACTAACAATTATTATTATTTGAATGAATTATTTTTTAATCCCTAAATTTTAACTTAATTAACACTTATATTTTTTTTTAACTCATTAATTAATCCTTATAATTTTAATTTTATTAATCAATTTGATCATTCTTTTCATTTTTATTGTTAAATATTTACACAAAAATTAAAATATCCCTAATCTCTCTTAAATTTTCTCTTTTCTG
This sequence comes from Aleurites moluccanus, assembly GCA_948193065.1. Lineage (NCBI taxonomy): Eukaryota > Viridiplantae > Streptophyta > Magnoliopsida > Malpighiales > Euphorbiaceae > Aleurites > Aleurites moluccanus. Next base: position 40,214 of record CANXYC011006644.1, on the reverse strand, counting down.
CCATATGTTCATTTTTTTTTTTATTTTAGTTTTATGAGTTTTTAATTTCTTGAATTTTGAGAAAAATATATTATAGAATATATATATATATATATATTTTTTTTGAGAAAAGGAAGTATTAAAAGAATTCCTGAAATACCAAATTTATAGTCATCAAAACCACTTGTGCCTCCTATAATAGTTGGATTGACCGAGTTTTCGTTAGTTGCTTAGAATAAGAATGAAAAGACAGCCCATTTGTTCCATTTTATTGTTTAAATGGCTAAGAAAGAGAGGAAAGGAAGATTAGCCACCACAAAATCCAATACATTAAAAGCTATACTTATTGGCTATACTTCAAATTTTTCATGGTAAAAAAAAAATAAAGAAAGAAGATGAAGATGAAAAGGCTCCACATATTTCAGTGATTCAATCTATCAAAAGCAATCAAAATACAGAGAAACCTAACTAACTTCAACCTTCAATATTTCTTTTCCAATCTTGAAATCATTGTTACTATTAATTAAATTTAGAATCCACTAGCATCATCTTATCGTTCTTGAATTCAGCTTTAGTTTCAGATCGACACTTGACACCTAACCACAACCATCACCAAAATTTGATGGCAAAATCGGCAGGAATGGAGGTGGAGGAGTCGAGATCAGCAGGAAAGACGGTGGAGGAATGGCGAGGCTGTTGGAGCAAATGGATGAGCTTCTTCTTCTTCGTTTCACAATCCATTGATTTTAACAGAAACAAAAATGAAATGGGAACGATAAAAGAGCAGGGCAGTTTAGGTAGAGAAAATATTTTCTTTTATTTTTTAATATTTTTTAACGAAAAAATTGAAAGAAAATGAATAGGACTTAATTGAGGAAATCAAAATATAAGATTAATTAGTGAATTTTTTAAATAATAGAGACAAAAGAGTTAATTATATCAAATTTTAAAGATTAAAAATTAATTTATTTTTATTATTTTTATTAAATTTAAATATTATATTGTGATAATTTTAAATAATAAAAATGTATATGCCAATTATTTTTTTTTAAATATGGGCCAGCAAAAAAAATTAATAAAAAGATATTATATAATTAGATGTATAATTTTTAATTGGGATTTACATAAATATAATGATATGAAAAAAAAAAATTGGCATTTTTATATAATTTTAGTTTTTGAGGGACTTATTTAACACGTAAAAAAAAAATTCTGAACTGTTGAGATTAAAAATATATTTCAATTTTGTGCTCTTTTTTAATTTTATTATTTGTGTTAAAAAATTTTAACACATGAAAATCAGGAAGGAAGTTTGTTTGCTGTATTTTTTAAAGTTATTATCAATATTGTTGGAAGAAAAGGAGTCAACTTTAGTGAGATTGATGTCCACTCTCAGATTACTAACAATATTGTATTGAAATAGGAGTATGATGCAATAAACATAATATGATAACGATAAAGAAAGGGGGAAAAGATGAAGCTATGGATACAGAAAAAAGGGTAATTTTTCTTCCATTTCAATTTCTTAAAGAGCAATGTACAAAATCAGAAATATTTCATTTTATCAAAGCAAAGAAAACAAAGGAGAGGGACCTAATTATGTTACAAAAAAATTACAAGACAACTGAATTGAATCCTTTAGTCCTAACTAAGGCAGAAATCAGATTTAGGATGAATATGCTTGCCTATTAAGTCCCTTTTGGACTGCATGTATATATCACAAAACAAATGAAAACCCAAAAGGCCAAAACCAAAAACCATTGAATGTAACAAATGAAAAAAAGAAACATCATCTAGACTTCACAAGTAGCAGCACTGTCCATAGATTCCTCTCTCCGGTGGCATTCGGAGACCGGAGTCTTGATTTCTGTTTGATCCATATCAATGGAAACTTCATCTGCTGTAGCAGAAAGGGACTTTTTATGATGCCTTCTGTTGTGTCTCAATTTGAGGATCCTTGTAAGTACTTGTACAATGTCTCTCATAGCAGGTCGTTTTTTGGGCACGCGGTTGATACATTTATATGCTACAGCTGCCACCTCATTCAACTCCTGCACATCAAATTTCCCATCTAGATGCGAATCCACGATTTCCTCCCACCCAACTTTCCCATCACCGTTCATTGCTGCCTATTTATTATCACAAAATATTTAAATTAAAAACATAGCATAAACATGATTGATGCAAGTAGATACTTGTTCAGAACAGGCTATAATAAAAGAAGCATCTTTTCTCCTAAACAATGACTTCAGAACAATGCAGGTTTGATGATAATAGAATGCGTCTAGAATAACCATTTTACTTTGCTGATGGCTTTTGACTGGTTTTGGAATGAATTTTTAAAAATAAAGTTTCATTTATCGAAGAATCATTGGATCCTTTATCATAATAGCAGTACAAGTAAGAGTACCATAGCATTATTGTTTTAGTTACTGTTTCAAACTGGATAAAGTATTTTTTCAGTCTATCATGAGACAACGCACAAATTGTGTATAAAGACTACAATTTTTTAATAAGGGTATCAGTATGAACAATTTCAATTGGTGGAATTGATTTTACATTTTACAGAAGTTACGATTTGTTTGGAGAAAGCAGCCTCTTAAACTTATCTTTTTGCAATCAATTAGCTGACTCCAAGTCAAGAGACAATGAGGATGAGAAAGGGAGAGTCCTTACAAGTTCGACATATTCCATGAGACCCTGTTGAGGATTTCTGCCAGCTATAAGTTCAAAGAGCAACACTCCATAGCTGTAGACATCACTTTTCTTTGTGAAGGTCCTTGTTGATATGTACTCAGGATCAAGATATCCAAAAGTACCCCGTATATTAGCAGCATGTCTGTCTACCATCTCTTCTCTTGAAAGCCCAAAATCAGCTACCTAATTGAATCAGCACAACCACGGACAAGAAATTAGTATGGAAGCCTATGGACTTGCTGATGGAACCGAAAAGTATACATGTAAACTTGCAAAATAAAACATTACTTAAAAATTGTCACAAAATAAAGGTCCATTTAGATAGACAAGGATTTAAAATGAAGCGTATTCGAATTTGGGATTAATATTGTTTGTTATAATGATTCACTTTGTGTTTATGTTGATATAAATTTGAATACATCTTCATTTAAATGCATGCCAATGCGAATGGAGCCTAAAGGAATTCTTCAGATGGGTTAGATTTTTAGACAGAACTTTACTGTATCATTTAGGCAAAGATCTGACATTGCACAACAGACGTACCCTGGCTCTCATAGAGTGATCCAACAGAATGTTGGAAGATTTAATATCCCGGTGAATCACAGAAGGAACAGCCTGGAACAAAAAAAAAATAACAAATATAGTAAAAATTTTGTCTGGGGATTTAGGTAATAACTAAATTTCATAAGCGCAGAAAGCCACACTTACACAAACACATACATAAAATTGTCTAAATAAAATGGAATTTTACCCCATCGTGAAGATACTCCAAACCCCTTGCTACTTCTAAAGCAATATAAACCCTCAAATCCCAGCTCAATGGTTCATGGTTTTCACCTGCATGAAAAAGAAAGGTGTGTCATTTTCATAGAAGTGGCAAACAACTTATGTATTAGTTTAACAACACCAGTTACCTAAACCCACAATGAAGATCTGCTTTTCACTTTTCACAATGAAATGAGACATCTAGATAGTCAAAAAGGAAAAATGCATCAACCTTGTTCCTACTGGCCATCCATTTTTCAATATTGCAAAGACTAGGCATTGCCCAATAGTTAGATCTCGGGACTATTATTGGTAATCTCACCAGTGCTTTATGCCCCTTTTTACATGAAGGCCTCCATAACAAAACTGCAATAATTCAGCTTTCTGACTAGAACCTTCTAAAACAGGGATGAGACAACTAGGAACAGGTTCTTAAATTACTGAAATCTTAGCTACGACAAGTGATGCCTTGCACAGAATTTATTCTTGTGATGAAGTGAGATCAATCATACTAAGCAATTTGAAATGCTAGGATGGCTAGCCAGCTAGAGGTTCCAGAAAACAAATCAATTTTATTATCATACACAGAGTTGATGCTAGCTTACTATACAAATGAGAAGCCAAGCTGCCTTTGCTCATATAGACATATATAAGCATATGCTGGCCTTTTTCTGCACAATATCCGACCAAATTCACCAGGTTTCTATGATGCAACCTCCCCAATAGCATAACCTGAAAAATAATCAAAATAAGTTCAAATGTTAAAACTGGCAAGCCATATGGAGCACAGGAAAAGAACCTAATAGATGTAATTGAATTACTTGCATATATATGAAACACATAAATTGAATTCATAATTTCATATTAAGTAATCCTTGTACAGGGGCAAAACAAAGAACAACCTTCCACAGGATAGAGCATTTACTAAGCATGTCTATTACATGATAATTTCATGGAAAATTGTATTTCTTAAACTTATTATCGTAATAAAAAAATTCCAGCACGTGGTCTTTCCTAAAGTTACTAACCACCATGTTCAAAGTGGTACAACTAAACTATACTGTTTGTTTATTAAACTCATTCTGCTCTGCTTATGGTTTAACTACTCTTTTAGCTTTAAATAAAATGTTTTCTCATCCAGTATCTCTTTATTCCATTTCAAAAGAAAAACATGCAAAGTCAAAAAGAATTAAATAATGGTAGAAAATACGAAGTCAGACCTTCAACGTATAATTAAAGATACTGATTCAGAAACCAATATAGTGTAGCTAAAGATATGTCTGTGCCTTAATATAAACAGATACATTAATGTTCACAGCACATGCCTTGTGCAAGTTGAACTTGTTTAGGCAATAAACCAATATTTGTCAGAATGCCTATGCTGGTGAGACATTAACTGTTAACCAATGAAGGATACCTCAGTGTGAAATTCTCTCTCTCCTTGCTTGGAATCAGTAGCTAGCACTTTAACCGCAACAGTCTCACCAGTTGACATCTGAGCTTTATAAACAGGACCAAATGCTCCTTGGCCTATTAGTGTTGTAAAATTGTAGGTTGCTTTTTGCAGATCCCTGCAAGAGTAGCACCAGGAACAAAATTATACACACATGAACAAAAGGAGGAAAAATAATCTTACAGATTAGTGATAGTGATTTTATGGATCGGTCTTTAAAATGTCCATTTTTTGTTCAGATTAAAATATTTGATTAGTTATCTCACTTTACAAATACAAGGATATTAGCGCATAATACCACAGTTATGTGCATCCTACTCAATTATGTTACTCCATCACAGCACAGATAATAGCAAAAAAATAACAAGAGATCAAAACCAATAAAGCATTCAAAATCAACTTAGAAAGCCAGTAGTGACAAAGTTTTACAGGAAAACATACTTGTAAGAATACTCAGGTATTCCAGACACTGCCACCACATTACTCCTCTTAAATCCTTCAAACCACGAGGACCTGCCATTGTGTCCAGACTTAACAGGTGATTCTGGACCAAGAGTTGAGTCTGACAAAATAGTACATGAATCAGCACCATTAGCCCGGATAGAGATGGTAGCCGCCCTCCTTGAACTGCTATTTCCTATCTGGGATCTCTTCCTATGATACCTAAAACAAAAGAGTACCAAAATAGCCAAAAGCACTCCTATCACAACCCCAATTGAGATCCCAATGATCAATCCAGACGACTCCCCTTTCATTTCCTTGTTCTTTACTATCAACTATAGAAGCCTCCGGTCCATTGATTGAACTACAATAGAAATCTAAGTCAAAAACCATACAATTGTATCACACACAAAGGTCAAAACAATGCTATGTTGCATTTTCTGGAGTATTACAGAACAAACTTTCTGAATTTGACCTTTCAATTATCAATTTCAAGAGTTTAATATTGCAAGAAACTGCACAGATTGGCTAATATACATTTAAATGATATCTGAGAGGTCAAATTATTTAAAAAAAAATGGCACAACATTCATAGCCTTGAGGGGGGAAAGGTCATTTGGATACAAATATCGAATTGGTAAAATACAAAGAAAGCAACAACTCTGTGTTCAAATAGAATAGTCTTATTGCAAAAACTTATTCAATACGTCTACACTGCGTTAGAAATCCACCAAAGCTATTCAATCTTTGTCCTTAATTAACTTGATAAACATGGAAAATATGGACTAAATTGGTGAAGACAACAAAATCAAATAAATTTAGAAGAAAAAAAATAAAAGAAAACCACCAATATTACTTTGTAAAGGTTAAAATTTTCCTTAGCAAGGTTGAAAAATTGGAAATTTCATTAAGGTCGCAAATACAACTAAGTCAGAAAGATAAGGCCAGAAAAGCCAGTAAAAGTAAATTATAAACATCAAATTTTATCCTAAATTACATTTGCTAAATGGGATTTTCACCATAATCATAAACACCAATTGAACTATGCTTGTAAATAAAATTCACTACATTCTGATTAGTATTAATCAAAACTTATCGAAATCAGAAAACCATTATCAAATTTTGCATTGTCTGATAAATTTTTTGTCAATAGATTAATCAAATTACACTTAAAACTAAAAGATTGGTCAACCATTGAACACATCTCTGATCTGTTTGGTTTCAGAGAAAAAGCAAGAAAAATAAAATCATTTATTGTACACAGTTCTCTCAGAAACTAAACAATCTTTAAACCAAGAAAAGCCAAGAAAAAGAAAAAAAAAATTGAAAGTAAACGAGTAAAAGCAAAAGGCTGGTTTTGAAAACAAAATCCCATTAACCCATTGATTAAAAACCAAAAAAAAAAAAAAAAAAGCACATAAACAGCAACATTTCAATTTAAAACTCACCTGAAAAGATTAAGGGTAGAGACAGTTACAAGTTTTCTGAAAGCAAGAACAAGAACAAGAAAAAGAAACTGAAAAGTGTTCTATTTTCAAGAAAAGAAGGAAGAGAGAAAACAAAAGCGCTCTGAAGTGAGATTCAAGAATTAACAGAACAGAAGAGAATGAGAGAAAAGAATCTGAAGAGAAAACCAGAAAGGATCTGCTTCAAGTAAACACTATAGAGGCAAAAGTTTTCTTTGACAATAAATGAGCGTGTTTTTTCCAAACGATAGCTCAAAAATGGGAGTTGAGCTGTAGTGCCAAAAATACACTAATTTTAAATTTAACGCATTTATATTATTTTTAAATTCATTTAATTTTTATTTTATAAAAAAAATAATATACCGTTATAATAAATATTATAATATTATATATACAGTAAAAATTAATATATTTTTATTACATTAGCAACATCAACCTCAAAAATAATTTTGTTTTTCTTCTTTTTGTTTATTATTATTATTATTAGACTCAAAAGATATATTTAACCAAACTATATGTATGTTTGTAATTATCCCCTGTTTTTTTTATTTATGTTAATTTTACTTTAATTTTAAAATTTAGTCACAATTTACTAATAATAATTTATATTAATTTAAAAAAATCTTTTCATTTTATAACTTATTATATTTAATAATTTAATAGAATTTAAATAAATTAAAAAAAATGTTTAACTTTATGAATTTATAAATTAATAATAATTAAATTAATGATTTAATTAATTAAATTTACTCATTTAAGGAGTTTAATTAATTTTAATTAAAATTTAAAAATTAAATTAATAATATAATATAATAAATTTAAGAATTAATAAATTTAAGAATTAATTTATCTTTAATCTTTTAATTAATAATTTTTAAAATTATGATTTAAAATAAAATTATAATTAATTTAAAATTAAAATAAAATTTATAAAAAAAAAAATCAATTATAAAAATGTACATAGTTGAGAATAAAATTTATCTATTATATTTTTATTATAATTAATATTAATATTATTATTTTGTTTTGGCTTTCTCTCTTTGTTTTTTAATTAACGTTTTAAATAAAATTCCGTGAGTCGCCGTTTACATTTTTTGAAGTAATAAAACGCCTTCTAAGGTGTCAGGAATTAGGACAGAATATTATCATTTAAGTTCCCAAAATAGCCTCGAATTTTGTAGTCTGACGAATATGTCCTCGGACAAGGAATTTATGTTCTGATCTTTTGGGGTTGAGATTCGCTGCGGTATGGGACCAGATTTTTGTTGAGCATTTGGACACGTGGGGTATGTAGGGTTGAGCAATGTATGAAACCCTAAAATTTTAAAAGAAAAAATAATGAGAGTCCGTTTAAATAACCTATAAATGAAATTAAAATTAAAAAGTTTAATTTTAATTTTAGTATTTTACAGCATACTTAAAATTAGAATTAAAATTTTATCTATAATTTTAAATTTAATGAATTTAAATACTAGATGATCATAAAATAATTTCAGAGTTTCAATTTTAACTATAAGAGTTATAATTATACAATCATTATTGTCGCTCGTCCCATTGTCACCTGTAATGATGGTCTGCCACCAACTCTACTATTACTATTGACGATTTATTGCCACCATTATTATCGATGGCAACGAGCAACCATTACTACTAACAACCACTGTTATTTCTATCATCACTAATTTTTATTTAATTTCAATTCTTTATGAGAAAATAAAATTTTAATTTTAATTTTAATTTTAAAAAATTGAAATTAAAAATCTCAATTCTAATTTTAATTTATTGTCCCAAACAGACCAAAAGAAAATTAAATCCAATACCAGCAATATATATATCTTCCATATTTATAATATGATTAAATAAATATGAAACATTATTAATTCAACACTTATAATAAAATAAATAAAATTTAACTCTTATTATTAATATCTTTTTATATCCTAAACAATAATCAATAGTATTTGATACGTCTAATTTTTTAATAAAAATCAATAATATTTATTTTAGAGTTAATTACGATTTCCCCTCTATAAAATAATCTAATACACTCAATCCCATTGATGATTGTCACAATATACTACTAGACCCTTCCATCCAATTTTATTGTTAGTTAACCCTAAAATGATTAATAAAGGTAATAAAAATATATAAATACTCTTGCATTTTATTTTTGTTTAATTGCATCTTATTTTTTCTTTAAAAAATTTTTTAGGGTTAAAAAATATATTTTTATAATTTTGACAACTTTGAAAATAAAATAAATAAATAAATTTTTTAACAAAAAAATATTTTTACTTTTTATTTTTAAATTTGTAAAAAATATGAAAAGAAATTTTTTATTTGTATTAAAAAATTTAATAAGAAATTATTTAATTTTTTTTTAAATTATTTTTTTAAAATAAAAAAATAAAAAAAATAAAATATATTTTTGTTTATTTTTATTTTCAAATTTGTCAAAAATATGAAAATAAATTTTTTAATCTTAAAAAATATTTTTTAAAATAAAAATAGAATGTAATTAATTAAAAATAAAGGGTAATGATATTTTTTTTTTTTACAGTTTTTGTTCACCATTAAAAATAGTGATTAATCCTTTATTTTATTTAATATTAAAAAAATAAAAATAAGTATAAATCAATGTATTGAATATTCTGGATAGATCCATCAACATCCCAATTTTCAACTTAATAAGTGTATATGCATAGTCATTGTTGAATAATTAATATAAGAGTTGGTAAGACAAATATTAGCAAGTGAGAAATGGATATTTAGCAAAGTGAAGTGGTAGTTGGTGTGTGCAGCTTGGCGGTTAATAGGTGAGGGAAAACAATTGAAATTTGGTAAGGAGTAACTCTCTTCCAATCTAACCCAACCTAAACCAATATGAATGGCAAAGATTTAAAACCATAGTCCAATAAGCAAAAATTAAGGGTGATGAAATTGATATGAACCCTACATTTTTATAACTTTGGATAGAGACAATTAATTACTTTCTTAATTATTATTACTTTTTAATTGTAATCAAGATTAAGACATTTTTTTCCTTTCTAGATTATATAACTAATGATAAATAATTATAATAATCAATATCATTTTCAAGTGCTTGAAATTAAGAATGGATTATTCAATAGCTTATTTATGTAGGCCTAGTTATGTCAAAATGATCATAACTATCTCATTTTATCAATTGACCATATCAGTTCCATTATTGAGGATTGGTAGATAAAAATCTCATATTTGATTTGATGTTTTCCTATAAATGAATTAATTCTTGTAGCTTAGGTAAATTATTAAATAATTAATTTTAAATTTTTTCCTTTAGTTTCTAGATAAGAAATTTAAATAATTATATTCATAATCACAAATAATATTCTAGAATTACTATATATATTATATTAATAAATTTAAAAATAAATTAAATAAGTAAAAAAATTTAAAGTTTCGATCTATCATTAAAACGGTAATAATTATAATTAAATAATAAATATAACTCTATTAAAAAATCTCCAATATATATATATATATATATTGAAACTTTTGCTTAAAAAAAGATTTGGATAGTATATGTAATTTGAATGTGAATCACAGATACACATTGCTGAACTTGGAAATAATACAAGGCAGTCAAGAAAAGTACATAAAAGAATAGTTTTGAAGGTGACAAATTAACGTGTTTAACATGCTATAATTGAGATTAATGAAATAAAACAAAAAATAATTTTAACAGTTAGCTTAATTAATTAGTTCAAAAATCGGATTGCTTTTACATATTATTCATCACTATTTGAAATTTGAAGCCAAATCATGATAAATATCTTTATATGAATCTTTTAATCTATGTAATTAACTTAAATTGGAAAGATAAATCAGTATAATTTGTGAAAAATCACCTAAATGAAATAAAAATAAATTAATGGCAGTGCCTATTGATTGGTGGACTCATTCAATAAGAAATAGGTAAATATTGAATAGCAAAAGTCAAGGCGGGACTAAAGTAGTTATTTAATTGGTAAAACATATTATATTACCAACTTCATCAACAAATTTAATTATATTACCAATGGTTGGTTTGAATAGAGGTCTTTTTAAGTACTAATTCATTAGATAAAATTATTAATTAATTAATGATAATTTAATATATCAATATGTTAATATAATATAAATTTATAATTTAAGTTGTTAATTATTATATTAATTTTATAATTAATTATTATTTAATAATATTTAATTATTATTAATAGTTAATAATCCTAAGAGGTGTATTAACTAGAGTAATTTAAAAAAAAATTCATTTGGGATGAAAGGGCGTTTATTTTTTTTAAAATAAAATTTTAAATTTAAACAATATGAATAAAAAAATTTGTGGATTTCATTTGATTCAAATTTGGATTAATCAAAATCAATAACTATTAAATATCGGATGGTTTCATAAAAAAAATTATTAAATAAAATTTTTCTTTATTAATTTATAGTAATTAAATTTACTATATGTTTTATTTCTTGCAGATAGATTAGTTTTTATATGTATATAATTAAATCGAGAAAGCGAATCTAATAAATAAAAGAAAAAAGTTGTGCAATAGTAGTTATGAAGTGTACATAAATCCCTTTTTCTAAACCACTAGTTTTTCATTTATTTGAAGGGCTTAGAGATATAAAATGAAGAAATAAAATTAATATTGTAAATAAGAAATTTTTTCTATTTACAAATTTTTTAATTTCAATAAATTATGAAAATAAATTTAATATAATGCATAAAAACTAATATTAGTAATATTATTAAAAAATTAATAGTACAAAATATTCCATAGATGGGCAAATACATAAATTGGAATTCACCCTTCCCTTTATATATTCGAACTTCATCACACACAAGATGAGATTTCATTAATCATTCGATAAAACGGTCAAAATAGGCCCAACAGACAAGCTCAAACAAAGTTCTCTAGTGGGTGTAGAGAATGGTAAGGTTGGTCCACAACCAACAACTGGAAAGTTACAGAAGAAATATATATATATATATATATATCAATGCCATTTTTAGCTTTACAAAGCAGAAATTCTGGGGTTACAAACTGCAGTACAGATAGTGTAAAATTTTGACTCTAAAGATCACTGGGTCTTTCGTACTACATTCCTTTGTAGCTTTATAAAATTATTTGTTCATTTAATTGAATTTTCCCTAACCACACAGAGAGTTTTAATAAAAAAAAAAAAAGAAATTATTAGATATAACGATAGTATATTCTAACTATTCACAAAAAATATGATTAATTTCACATAAAGAGAATGTTGGAGAACTCAACAATTTTAATATTCATTTTTAAATTTTAAATTATGAATTTTTACTGTGGAGATATCTGCATTATACTTTCAAAATGTTGATGTGCATGCAAAGTTGCAAATACATACATATTCATAATATCATATTGGCTCATGGATTAGTATGTATTAGTGAACAGATCATATGTTAGCATTAACATGCCCCAACAAAACAATTGATGTATTTATAATTTAATAATAAGATGAGATTATTTAAAAAAAAACATGCCCTAGCTAGGCGAGCTTGGTGAGATGAGAAGTGTACGCACCCCTCCACCCTGTTATTTGTCTGTTTTTGCGAACAGTACACGCATAGGAAACATATGAGAAATTTCCACATTATATGCTATATCCAAAAAATAAAGGGATCGATAGTAAAGTTAAATAATAATAAAAGACGGCACATCTGGTTTAATTTTTGATTTATTTAATTAAGTTTGTGTACATCTATCAAGTTCAGCTACCATTTTTATAATATATATATATATATATATATAAGAAAGAAATAAGATAATTATATCTAATAAATAATAATAAATTTTTATTATTTTGTAAAAAATATGTGGGTGTAAATATAATTTTATTTTGAGAAAATAATTTAATTATAAATTATAAAGAGATTAAGAATTTTAATCTTAAAATATATAACAAGTAACTTATGGATTCAAATCCTAATATTAATTAATAATTAATAAAGAAAATCATATTATATATATGTTTTGTGATTTTGAGTTTATTATTTTATGCTATTGCCTAGTTTTTGTGAAACATATATAAATACCTTTTATAACACAATATATGGATTAGTCATGTGGAACAAGAGTGCTGCACCATTAAATTAGCACTGGATCTTCATTTTCCTCTGTATATATAATGTTTTGGTTTTGAGTCACAAACTCACCATTATTGGTAGTACTCAGACTCGGTAGTGACGTTAACGTAGAGGCAAAGATTATGGTTGGCATAAATTACAAGCAAGCAAGTATTGCCCAACTTGGAAACGGTCATTGGGTCAATGAGTCATGTGGTCATGTGCATTTGTTCTCTCCACTTTTTTTATCCTTCCTATTAGAGGATTGGTTGTTTTTTTTATGGACCCGTAGCCTACTCATGATTTTTAAATATATATAGTGAAGAAAATAGGTAGATTTATTTATTGATATTATAGTTTTACATTTTTTAATTTTAAATAAATACATATGTTTATAATAATTATTTTTAATTTTTAATTTTTAATTAATAAAAGATGGAGTAATAAATTCTTATAAGTCATTTCTTCTTTCAATAAGTAAGTCTTATCTATATTTTTTTTTTAAGAATTTTATTTATATTTGATGTATATATTAATTAAATGACATAAAAATATTTATAACATATATTTATTTATTGTTGTGGTAAGTCTTTATGTTAACTATAAGTCTATAATTATATTAAATGATGACTCACTTATTTTGTTATAAACAATTTAAGAGTTATCAATAAAATTTTAGTAAATTATTCTTTAATGAAGTAAAATATTTTTTAAGTTATAAAAAAAAAACAATTTACATTTTTCATATGTATCTAATGCAATTAATAAAAATTAGGAAAATGAGTTTTGACTGGATATGCCAAAAACACGTGTTAGCTTTTTAGTATTTAAAGAAATTTTGTAAATTTTTTTAAAAATCATAATATTATAGTATTTTTTATAACGAATTCAATGATATATTTTTTATACAAAATAAAAATCAAATGAATCTAAAAATATATGTTAAAAGTATGTTAAATTTAGACCATTAGATTTTAATAGTTTAGATTTAATACACTTATATTGTATTTTTTAAATTCATTTGATTTTTATTTTATATAAAAAAATATGTCATTGGATTCGTTATAAAAAATACTATAGTATTATGATTTTTAAGAAATTTTATAAAAATTTCTTGGGCACTAAAAAGCCAACACAACAGGAGCTGATGTGTTTTTGACACAACGACTCCATCAACCCGGGTTGAGGGGGGTTGCTGTGTATTTTTATACAGCAACCCCTCATATGTCCTATTTTAGTTATTTAAAAAAATTTATAAAACATTATATTTTGATAGCATTTGATGTAATGAATCTATTGATATATTTTTTATACTAAACAAAAAATCATTTAGATAGTTAAAAATGCATTATAAATGTATTAAATCTAAACCGTTAAATATAATATATAAAATTTCTATTATATTTTTTCTTATTCAAATAATTTTTGTTTAGTATAAAAAAAATATATTAATAAATTTATTATATTAAATATTATCAAAATATAATTTTTTAAAATTTTATAAAAAATTTTAAATAGTTAAAATAAAACAATGAATAGCTGCTGTGCTCAATCCGCTGTTTTTTAGGAAATTAAATTATTTTGTACCTTTTTTAATTTGTACTTCACGAGCCTCTTAATTAATGCAAAACGAATAAAGGCTAAGTTAGTGATTCACATCATTGTTAAGAATTGATGGCAACTCATCCGACCGAGAAGCAAAACATCAAAGTTTTTTTTTTTTTTTTTAACTTTCTGATATTATATTGTAACTGACTTAAATTAATTCAAATTCGATTTGATGAGATTTATAAAAGCGAAAATTTTTTATACAGTTTATTTTTTTTACTTATAATATTTAAATTTAAAATTTTATTTAAAAAATAAAATTTTCATTACTCGAACCAATACATATATTAAATCACCCATTTAGTTGTGATAATCAACTGTAGAAAGAAATGTTTGTGAGCTTTAAACTTTTAATCAGTTATTTTGTAATAATTAATATAATAAGGAATTTGATTTATAATTTATAAACTCTAAACATGTGTTATAATTCCTTTTGAATTTATTTTTTTATCCCTTCTTATCAATTTAATTTCCTATAGAAAGTTTTTTTACTAACACTATTCCTATTGATTTTATCCCATTTGTTCTTTATTATAAAAAAAAGTTTGAAAATTGTAATATCTGTTGAAATTGCACCAACATAAATATTTTTTTTAATTAGTATTGGAAGATGAAACATTATTAATAGGAAGAAGGGTATATAATGGATCATTCATATATAGATGGATTTCATATTATGTGAGTGATTTTTATACATACTGGGGATCTAATTTCTTATGGAGGACCATATAAAAGTTTTTAAATCTATTTAAAAGAGAAAGTCATTTCTTGAAAACTTATATTTATAATTTTTTTTATTTATAAATCCAATAAACTAAAAATATATTATTAGTTTAAAATCTAAAATAAAATGAATTATAAATACAAAATTATTATTTTAAATTCTTTCATTGATTTTTGCAATTTAAAATCAATAAATCAATGACTTAATGGCATCCAAAGTCTTTAAAAAAAATTCAAAAATACCAAAAAATAAGAAAAAATTTCATTTTTATTATTGCAAAAATATTTTTAAAAAATATTACATATTTAAAAATATTTTTTCAAAAATATTATATATTTAAAAATATTTTTTCAAAAAATACAATATATATTAAATATATACTAAATATATATAAAATAATAATAAAAAAAAAAGTAACCGTAAAAAACTGTATATTTATGTAATTTTCTCGAGTCTTTATAGATTAATAGTTGTGGACTTATGAAATGTAAGCCAAGGCCCCATTTCCTTTTTAATTTACAAGTTAGGTAAGGCCCAACTTCCCTTGATGGAGATTGGAGAGTTTGAGCCCCACATTAAACAACAATTAACCCATTTATTTTTTAACTTTCTATTCATTCGGATTTTAATTATGAGACTAATGAGACTTGAATTTGAACTAAACCAATATCTTTTTAGGCTCATTTTTTAAAAAATTTATTTGAAAAGAGAGACTAATGAGATTTGAATTTAAATCTTTACTCGTTCTTCAATTGATAAGTGTAATCAATATTAGGTTTAACTTGTGATGAGAAACAAGAAAGGTTAGCCTAATCAGGGGCGGTACCATGGCCACCTCTAAGCCCCTTAAATTTGTGTTTTACCTCTTATATATTTTATATATTGTCCCTAAAATTTTTAAAATTTCATATTTTAACAAGATACTTTGTACACGTTTAAGTTTTTTGTACAGAAATTAAAAATTACAATAAATCATTTTAATAATAAAAAGAAAAAAAATTATTATCAAAATATCTTTATTAAATCATTTGACACTTATTATATAACATTAAATGAAAGTAATGGGTTTAAAAGTTAAAATTAAAAAATTATTAATATCGTCTTATTTTCTAAAAATAATACTTATTTCAAAATATTTTTTTTAAATGATATTTATTTATAAATGAAGGTAGTAATATATATTTAATTTCTTTAAATTTTTAAAATTTTATTTATTATATATATATTTAATTATAATTTACATATAAATATATTTATAATATAATTATACACTTAAGAACTTCAAAATTTTTATTTTTCTCCATCAAGTTATATTTTTTCTTTACATTATATTTTTTTTTTGCTTTACATTATATTTTAACCTCCAAATTTTAAAATTGGCACTGTCATTAAATAAGGAAGGCAACAGAAAGAGTTTGGGATGGGTTTATACCCATCCTCTTATGTTAAAACTCCACCCATTCACATCTTATTCTTCAGCGGATTAAGATTTTAATACCTCATGGGTATTGATCCTACGGACCTCATGAAACATGATTTTTTTTTTATTTTAAAAATTATTATTTCACTATTTTCTTTTTTTATATTGTTTTAAATTGTATTTAACATAAAAAGTGAATAAATTAAAAGGTTCCCAATAATAATAAAAAAAAATAGATATTCAATAATATAAAATACAAATTTATGATAAATTTATTAGAATTTTAGATTATAATTAAAAAATTTAATTTTTATATAATTTTATTAGAATTTTTATTGTGAAATTAATTATATTATGTAAATTGATATTTATTTATCGATTTGTTAAAATTTAAATAAAAATAAATAAATATTATTCATTGCATATAAATTATAATGTTAATTACAAAAAAAAAAAATTCAAATCGTGAAATTACATTTTTATCAAGAACTAAAAATTTTGATAATTTTATACATATATTTTTTATTTTTGGTAAATTTAACACAAAACAGAAATCTGGTCAGAATTCCGATGTCCAAACTAACGTGGCATGTTGATATAATATTTTTTTATTATTTTTGTTACGTCAACATCTAACTAGAAAATTAAAATCGAATCAATCAAATTAAATCGAATCGAATCAATTTGAATTAGTCGATTATATTCAATTTTTTAAACTTCAATTTTGTTAGATTAATTTTTTTGAAATTTTGATTTTTTTTATTAAATTTAATTTTTTCAAAAAGAAACTGAATAAACCAAACCAACCAATATAAATATATTTACTAATTTTATTTAAATAACCTAAATAATTGAATAACCAAACTAAAATATGTTGATTCAATTTGAATAATTTGCTTTCTAGTTTGTTTTGATTTAGTATTTCAATATTCAAAAGAAAATTGAAATATTCAAACAGAACATAACCAATTTTAACAGATCAATATTTTTTTTATTGAATGACCATAAAATTTAAAAAAATTATAAAAAGAAAAAAAGAAATAGATGGATAAGCAATTGGTCTGTTCAATTTGAACTGAACCAAAACGAAATTTTCAAAATCGAACCAAAATAAAAACTGAAATTTCAAAAAAATTATTTGTTATTATTTTTTTTTTTGAAGAAAATCAAACTTAATAAAAAAAATTGAAATTTCAAAAAAATTAATCAAACCAAATTGAAATTTGAAAAATTGAATCGAACTGACTAATTCAAATTGGTTCGGTTCGATTTGATTTAATTAGTTCAATTTGATTTCTTGTTAGATGCTGATGTGGCAAAATTAATAATAAAAAATATCATGTCAGTTCTGACACCAAAATTCTGATTGAATTTTTATTTCTTGTTAAATTTGTCAAAAATTGAAAATATATATATATATAATTGCTAAAATTTTTAATTTGTGATAAAATTATAATTTCGATAATAATTTATGATTTTTTTTGTAATTAATTCTAAATTATAATAAATTTTGCTAAAATTATTTAAAAAATAATATTATAAAATTGGTAATTAGTCATTTAATGATCAAATATATATATTTTAATATATAATAATAAAAATTTAAATCTTATTTTTTTATAATTATTTTTAAAATTATTTTATAAATAATCAATTGATAACTTAATAAAATATTTTATATTTTTATTCCTTTTAAAAATTTAAATATTTTTAATTAACTATTAAGATATTTAATTAAATAATATACTAAATTTTTTTAAAATTAATAATCAACTATTATTAATTATTTTTTTACTATTTCAATTATACTGTAAAATATATATATATATATATATATATATATATATATATAGAGAGAGAGAGAGAGAGAGAGAGACGGATTTTGAAACGGGACATATAATTCTTATCCCTATTTCGTACTTACTAAAAAATTTAGAGTTTTTCCTTTTCCACCCTATGATGATTTTCACTTTGACCGAGATGAAATATGACGTATTTTAATTAGATTGGGTCATATTATTTATCTCTGTTATTGAGCCTTAGATGAAAAAGGATATCATATCTAATATATGGGTCAGACACTCCTAGTATCTTTCCCTATCTGCTACAGTTATGGGCTCACCACAGCTTACGCAGCTGCTGAGTCACCACACTGCTTAACAGACCATGAGATTATGCACCTCCTAGGTTCAGCAGACTGAATGGATTGAGCATCAAGAGATGCTGTATGATACTATTTATAGTTGGTAACCTAAAATTCAGGGATTAATTCCAACAGTTGTTCCCTGAGAATTTGTTTTGGTACATAAGTGCAGCTAAGAACTTGATTAGAATCTACATGCACAAGTAAAGCATCATTTGTTCCTTGGGGAATAGAAAAATTCAGAGAATGACTCTAGATTCTATAAATAACTTGATAATGCAATGTAGACATAAATGTATGAGAAGAATGAACTGCACTAACTGTTTAGATCTGAACTTTCAAAGCTGAAAGCAAATGAGGATCTAAGATTGACATGTTAAAATTTGGAAATATAGTAATCATGACTGTTTTTGTATTTAATGTTGTTTCTACAGTACCAATCATGTTGGTAATCAGCAAATCTAGAATCTAGTAGAGCAATTCCAGATGTAGTTGGTTTTCAACTTGAATAAGTTATATGTTAATTAAAAAATATTTGTCCCATCACTAGCGAGGTCTCAAGTATTGGAGCAAACATGACAGATGATTAATATCCATTTATTAAATTTTTTTAATATTTATTTTTACCTTTAAAAATATTTTTAACATTATTTTATTATATGAACATATTTATTTATAAATTTTTCTCTATATATTCATATAATATAATTTATATTTTAAATAAAAATAATTATAAATTAAATATAAATATAATAATTAAAAATTAAAAATAACATATATATAATCGAATCAAATTTGAATGGATTACATCATTATAGGTATTCGACCAGAATTATATTAAAATTAAAAACTCTCGTTTATCTCTTTTATTAAGTGGAATGAGTTTTATCTAGTTTCATTGGCGGAAGTGGATTGAGTATTCAACAGACATATAAAATTATCCGTTCTAGACCACACTCATTAAAGTTGGGAGGATTATTATATATTTTTATATAATAATTTCTCATATATTATATTTTGATGTCTTAAAATTTTTTATAAAAATTTTTAAAAATTATAATTTAATAATATTTGATTCAATAAATTCATGATATATTTTTTGTGCTCAACAAAAATCAAATAAATAGTAAAAAAATTATAAATTTTATGTATTAAATCTGACGATTTAAATTTAATATATTTTTTTAATTATTCATTTGATTTTTGTTTAGTATAAAAAATATATTATTGAATTCATTACATAAAACACTATAAAATTATATTTTTTAAAAATTTTTATAAAAATTTTAAAGACAAGACATCTAAATATAACACATGAAAAATTATAGTGTAAAAATATAAAAAAATTTCCAAACTCCTCAATTCATCTGAGCTTTATCATCCATTGCATAGGTGGCAAAAAATAAGTGAACTCTAAATATTATGGAAAATTACATAAATCTATATTTTTTTTATTTTTACTTTTTTTATATATTTTTATTATTTTTAGGTATATTTAATATATTTTGATATATGTCATAATTTTTTTTAAAATTTTTTTAAATATATAATATTTTAAAAAATATATTTTTACAATAATAAAAATAATTTTTTTTTTTTATTTTTTCAGTATTTTTATAAAAATCTCAAATATTATCTCACTCTAACCAATCCGGTCCACACAACAAATAAAGTGGGTCCATGATGGTGACTAGGCATTACACGCAGTAATACATTTTGTTCGCGCGTGGAAATACCCTACGGCTACAATGAGTTGACGAGTGAGAAATGGGAACATACTCTCTTGTCTCCTTCTCGACTCTCAATTTTTCCCGTGTGACTCTGGATATTTCATTTTATTTTTTAAAATATTAATATATATATATAATTTTCTTTCATATTATTCTTAGTTATGTTGACTAGTAAAAAATGAGTATAGACTTATTCAATCAAGTAATTATTATTTTAATTTTGTTATTTTTAGTTACAAAATTTTAAAAGATTTCAAATTTCTTTACTCATACCGACACAACAGTAATCATATTGTGAACATAATTAGAGAATGTATAAAAGTTTTAATCCTTCAACCCACTTAAAATTGTAAATTATATTTTAAATAATTATTTTAATTTTTTAAATAATTTTTAATTGATTGCTTTAAAATTAAAATTTATAAATAATTTTAAATGTTAAAATTATTTAATTTATTCTCATTCTTATAAAAGATCAATAAAAAATTATTTAATTTAAAATCATTAAAAAATTTTAATTTTTTTTTATTCTCTTATTAATTTTATCTCCTAAATTATATGATATTTGGATATTTACAACGTCTTTTTGAAATAGTAAACACGTGTTCATCAATTCGAAATGCAAGGCTGAGATAGATTCTTATTATATACAAACAAATAATAAATCAAATAGTTCGATTCCTATGTGTTACCTTTTTTCTATAACAATTCCTAACTATTTCCATCGAATATGATGATTAAACAATTACTAGTGATCCAATTTAAAATTCATACTAAGATTATGAAATTTTATAAAGGGGATTGAAATATTCTCATTTTATATGCCTAATAATATATCTAAACAAATATTCATTAAAATTGTCTTTTTATGCTTTTTTTTAACTCAACTTTTTTCGTTCTCACTTGCAGTTACCAAACAACTTATATGAGCATCTCTAAATGTATTCTTTATAAAAAAAAAAAAAATAGAAAATAAATTTGACTCTCTAAATGTAAAATGTAAAATTCATTTTCTATTTTAAATTTAAATAATAAAGAACATATTAAAATTTTATTTTTTTATATTAACTTTTTATTATAAACAGTTTATTAGAAATACTCTTATACTGGATATTTGATTGCTACATGCAATTTTTAATTATTTTGTATGCAAATTTTACTATATTTACTTATTATTTGAAATATATATATTATATTTTTTTCATTGATTTAGTAATAAACTTATCTATAGGTTGGATTTTAAATTTAAAAAATATTAAATTATTTAACGTCACGTTTGTCCACCTCATTTATTCTTTTATAAATAAATATCATAATTGTTATTAAAATCGAATCGAATCGATAAAATTGATAATCGAATTAAACATTAATTCGATCAATTTTAAAAAATTATTCCCTAACAATTAATGAATCGATCGAATCGAATCGATTTTTCAGTTCGAACATATCAAAAAAAAAAATTTTACATTTTTTAAAATTTTTTTATTTTTAATCAAAAATAATAAATATTAAATTATATTTATTTTCATTATATATATATACTAATTTTTTTTTATTTAATCGATTTGATTTCAATCAAATTTTAAATTTTTTAATTTTAAATTTTTATTAATTTTTTAATCGATTTAATTTTAAAAATATTGAATATGAAAATTAATCCACGGAAAATAAATGATTTAGTAAATAATTATTCAAATTTAATCATCTTACAATCAATGTCTTGTCATAATCCTCCTCCATTTTCTTTTGTTTTTTTAGGGGTAGAGGGGATGGACTTGTCATAATCCTCCACTCTAGTTAATTACAGCTGGCCTATTAAGAACGCATCATGAATAAATTAAAAACATTAAGCAAAAACATATGCATCAATATAAATCTTTTATATTATTTTGTGTTATATTTTTTATCTCATAATCATATCATTTATTTTATATTATGTTTCTTATCTCATAATCATATTATTTATAAAAAAATATTAATTATTAAAATATTTAAAAAATAATAATATGACGTATAAAAAAATATGTAAGATATAAAATAATAAAAAATCTTAATTGTGTATATATGGTGTAAAAGAAGTGAATTTGGAAAGTTAATTAAGAGACTATTAATGATATTGATAAGTAAAGCAACTTGACACAATTTTAACTTTATTTGCACTTGAGATTGAGACCTTACAAATTAATAGTGATAAAGACCAACACAAGTATTCTTTCCTAATGATATTTTATCTTTTTGTTTAGATGTGAAGGTATTCCTAGCATTCACAAAAGGGAATTCAATTCCCCCTTCTTGATGCAATGTGTTCCTGTGCTAAAAAATTTCTTGAAAAATCCTTGATTTGCTTTATCCTTTGAATGATGCCAAAAGCAGAATCCATAGAATCATGATCTCATATTTATCTTCTAATTAATTGCTATTTTCAAAGAAGAATGAAAAAAGACTCGTTTTTCACCTGAAAAATTAAAAATTCTATTAGCTAGATATCAAATTGTAAATGATCACTTTTTAATTATGTTTTAAGGAAGAAAATGACAAATGTACTTCAAGATTATCACAAAGTCATATGAAAACAATTGTTTATGACTTAATAATTTCTAGGATTAATTCGGTGTAATTGATTTGATATTTATTTTAATTTCCTTACATTTTATTTTGTTCTAGAAGCATGATCATGTATTGTTTTCTTTCTTTTTCTTTTTTTAATTTTTAACAATTATTATTCCTTTCTTTTCTTTGCTTTTTGTTGTTATATAAAGTATAAACATGCATTTACTTAAAATTTCAATTAGTATTCATTTTTTCTCTTTAAAAAGGAGATTCCAAAAAAAAAAAAATCCAATTAAATTTAAATTCTGATCCCCAAATATATATATATATATATATATATATATTAAGTAAGACTAATTGTTAAATATATTTTGATCTTTTAAAACGTGTGAATGAATTATAAGCATGTCACACATGTGAAATACTTGAATTGATTATAATTAAATGCACTCTAACTTTTAAATAAATGATTATATGAGATTTAAAGGGAGTGAAAAAAAATCTTTTGGTCACTAACTCCGTCTAAAGACTATTAAATTTTGACAATAAAAAAATTGTGAGAATAATTGACTATATTGCAAAAACTGAGTAGTTATAGTAGAAATTGATTACAAGTATATGAAAAAAAGACACTGTTTTGTTAGACAATCTCTAATCATAAATTAATGCCATATCACATAAGAATTTCATTTTCAATCATAATATCATTTTTAATATTATTTTTAATATTAAAAAATAATATTTTCTATATATTCTTTTTTTTCTATCTTTAAACAATTTTTTATAATTTCTTATTAGTTTAGATATTTTACTAATTGTCTATAAATAAATATGTTTTACATATTCATTAAAAAAATTTAATTATTAATTTAGCAAAGTGATAAAATAATAAATTAAAATATAATAATTTATTAATTCAAATGACTCATTTACTATTAATATATTATTTTAAAATAAAATTACATTAACAAAAATAATTGAAGAGATTTACATTATGTTTATAATTAAATTTAAACACAAATATAAAAATCTTAATTAATTTTTATGTAATTTAAATTTTATTTCTCATATTTAATTTGAATATTTATGTAATTTTAATTAATGTTAATATAAATATTTTTGATATTTTTAATTGGTATTTACAATTTGTATTATTTCAAATAAACATATTATATGTCCAAATTAAATAGTTTTATGTGGGATTTTTCTGTAAAAGTTTAGATAATTTTAATTTTCTTATTTGTATTTAATTTGAATGTTTATGTAATAATTAATATAGATATAAATATTTGATATTTTTTATTGAAATTTATAATTTGTATAATAATGGAGTTTTTTTACAAATATTTTTTTTTAAAATGGATTTTTTAAAATAAAAAAGAAAAAAAAAAAAGAAAAAGGCATTGATACATAATAAAACAACAAATTCAGTGTTAAATTATTCACAAACTCTAAAATGGTGTTAAATATAGCGCACGGTTGGAGTGGATATCCAACTGCAATTTAGTGTTTAGCTGCATTTTGCAGTTGCATTGGAGATGTCCTAACAAGATAAATTGTTGTTTGTTTGGAAGAAATTGACTGGTTGCTTGAAAGACTTGAATTAATTGCTGACTGTTAATTGATTGATTGTAGTAGTTGATTGGTTTGATGGGATGATCGAGTGGGTGAATTGTTGGCTGGATGAGTTGTTAGGATTGAATAGACCGAGTGTGATTTGCTACTATAGCCTCCTTTTCCTTTTATAGCTACTTAAGAGAAAACTGCTGCCTTTCAGTAAGGTCTATTTTTTTATTTACTTCATATTCCACTTAAGGTACAAGTAAATATTGCGAAACTCTCTGAAAAACCTTCTTCCTGCGCATATTAAAAAGTTTTATTGGACAAATTACACAATTATACGATTTTTTAGTTATTTTTATTTTTACGGTTATTTTTTTTTCATTTTTATCATTTTTTAGTATATATTTTGATATATAATTGATATATTTAATATATATTTAATATATTTTTATTATATATTTGATATATATCAATTTTTTTTAAAATATTTTTAGGTATATAATATTTTTAAAAAAATATTTTTACAACAGTAAAAATAAAATTTTTTCAATATTTTTATAAAAATCTATTTTAATTAGCTGATGACCTTTTACTGAATAAGTCATCTTATTAATTAATTAATTAAATAATTAATTATAAAAGATGAACATTTGAACCTCTACCATAAGGATTCAAAAATATCCTGTAGTGGGCTCATTCACTTTTGAAGCAAATACTAATTTTACTTTCTTGTGTTGTGTGGTTTGTATTTTGCAAGCTTTTTGAATTGGATTTATTGTGTACGTAGATTCTTCTAATTTTGGCTCTTTCTTGATAAAATTAAAATTTTCCCAAAATCTCACTCTTTTACTGTTGGATTCGCTGGCTAGCTCTAACTATAAGCAAAATAGCCAAAAATATAATTATTTCTTTGTGAATTTCAAGCGAGATAGCATTTATATTTTATGGTAATTTTTTTTGGACATTACTATTTCCACAATTTATATTATTATTATTGCCACAACTAATAAATAAAATAAAATAAACTTACTAAATTGTGATAATAGCAATGTAAACTGTAATAATAACAATGCCCTTTTTTTTTTTTTTTTTAAATGTTTCATATGAGATTTTTTTCTTAATTTGTGCAAGTATTGCTTATGACATTGCAGCTGAATTTATTTGAAAAAATATAGCCACCAAGTAAGGTGTTTATATAACTATTTTGTTAACATATAATTTTATTTGTAAAAAAAATTCAAATTATAATTTTGAAAGATCAGTTCAAATTCGATGGAGCTGCTTATTTTAAGTGTAAGAGCAAAGAGTTTCAATTCTGATTTTTTTTTTTTTTAAGTTTTTGAAGAATGTTTATTGGTTAACTTTGAAATTAGAAATAAAATGCGGTTTTGGTATAATTAAAATTTTAATTTTTACTTTACTATATGAATAATCTATTTTTTTTTTTACATTTGAATAACTTTAATTTTTATTAATATAATATATATTTTTAAAGTATATATTAATTTAATCAATAAATTTTATTTAATTATATAAAAAATAAACTTGGAATAGAATTTCAAAACTTTAATTACATCAAATCTATTTCCATTTGAATTCTGATTGTAAATGAATCAAACAAGCCCATAGCATGTGAAACAATTATTCTATAAATATGTAGCACGTACCATCAAAATTTTCTCATTTTCTTCATGACAATCTTTTATACATAAATTTTTTTTAAAGTGAAATAGAATTATTAAAAAAAAACATTATTGTACATTTTTTTGCTTCTAGTCTGATAATTATAAATTTTCTTTTTGGATATTTCTTTTGTACATTTTCAAAAAATAATAAACTTTTTCTTTTCAATATTAAACAGGAAAAATCGTGCTTGAGTCTATCGTCAAGCTTTATATATAATTACAGTTAGCTATGTCTATATTTAATATATATCCTTTCCATATAAAATAAGAAAAAGTATATATTTTCTTAAATAATAGATTTATGATCGATTTCTGCTCTCTAATGTTAAAAGAAAAAAAAAATATGTGGAAATGAAAAATGACGTCTCTGAATTAAACATGTGGAAATGGAAAATGACGTCTCTGAATTTGTTTTGTTGATGTCTAGATAACAAAAACCTTACAAGTTCTAAAAAAAAAAATTAAATTAACAGGGTAAAATAACAAAAATCACATTTCAATGGGAACAATAAAGAAATTGACAAAAATGCAGTGCACATTTCAGTCCAAGTCAAACGAGATGGGCACATTCTTTTTTTATTTTTCTAAATATGAACAGATTTATTAATGAATAAAAGCATAATATATGTAAGGAATGGCTCAACTAGTGAGCTTATAATTAAACTAATTAATTTAGACTCTTAATTTATTAGGAGTCAAAAGAGTTGGGCACATTAGACTCTTAGTTTCAACAAAACTAAATAACTATATAATTAATTAATATTGGTCTTTTTCATCAATTTAATAAGATTATTAAAAATAATTATTCATATAAATAAATAAAATTAACTATTGCGAATCTAATTCGTTGAATTTCATCACATCCACGAATGTAGGATATAGTCTTAATTTGATCTCACTTTTGAATTAGTCTTTGGGTGGATGAGCAATTGACTCGATAATGAATTGTTTGATTGGCACAGATAAAAAAAAACAACAAAATTATAATTACAAAGTCAACCACTTATTGTATGACATGATTTGTAAATTTTTTAGGTTTTTATTTAGGAAAAACAAAAAATATTAATATCATGTTATAAAATAAATATTTAATCGTAAACATTTAAGAAAAATATTTTTCTAAAAGAATGGGATCAAATAGTATAATTTTTATCCTTATTATTCATCATTGCTTCAGAGGCGAAACTATTCACATTATTGGAATGCACGGCCCTCCCAAAATTTAAAAAACAATAATAATTTTCTCATATTTTTATAATTTTTTTTAAAAAATATATTAAATAACCCTTTAAATTTTAAAATATTTTATTTTCTGTCTATACTTTTTATATATATATTTAGTATAAATATAATATTTTAAAACTAAAAAATTATCCATATTTTTTTATTAATTTAATTTTTTTTATTATAATATTTGACCAAAATATTATCTCTAGTTTCGTGCCTGATTTTTTTACTGCTACTTGTCAATTATACAATAAATATTATACGAAGCTTCAATATAGAAGCATACATTTAGAAATATTCTTATCCTTTGACACATGAAAATCAATTAAACTAAAAATAATTTAAAAAAAAAAATAAAAATATATTATTTTCTGCGATATGAATAATATGAATTTTTATTTAAAAAAAAAAAAGTTAAGATGAAAGAAAAAAAAATCATTTATGTAAATAAAATATATAGTTTTATAAATTTAGTCTATAAATTATTTATTTAAATTTATTCAAAGAAGTAGCCACTAGAGATTCTTATTTTATATCCTCCTTAGTAAAGTAATTTGTTCCACCCCAATGCATGCAAGCCCTTCACCCTATTCTAATAAAACACATAAAACCTCATGATTTACTATATTTTTCTATAAAAAATAGTTATATAGTTTGTGTAAATAAAATGTTAATTTTTTCCTTTAGTATTAAGTTAAGGTGGAGCACTTGAATTTGAATATAAAATATGCTTAATCCTATATTTAAATTTATTAATTAGTTTTTTAAAATATAATATTTTAATTATGATGATTAAAATAAAAATTTATAAATTATTCAATGGTAAAGTTTTTAATAATAATATGATAGATATAAATGTAATAAATAAATAATAATATTTTATTTATATTTTGAACTATTTAATGCTTCCTTAGAAATTTCTGTGGGTTTTCATGAATCCATTTGCACTTATTAATTGGTGCAGGGAACGCGTGAATATAAGGTCAAAGCATCAAAAAGAATTGCCACGTGTCATCCTAAGCTCTTTATTAGTGTCATTGATGACGTGGCCGTGGCTGTGGCTGTGGCTTCTCTCTGCTTTCATTTACACGGCTATTAAGTAGTCACGCCCGAGTCACGTGATTATCAAATATCCTCTCGTGTTCGTGTGAAGAAACTGTGTATGACCCACTCTCTACTCGATAGCGCGTGGAATCATTCGCTTCAGAAAATGAGAAGTGAAAAACAAAATGCATCAAAGCAAAATAATAATAAATTAGAACTTTGAAAATTAAGATAAATTATATATAAAAAAAAATTCACATCCAAAATAATATATACTTAATTCAGTTAAAAAAATTCACTTAATTCAAATCGGATTAACAATAAACTAAAAAGTAATTTTCTATCAGTAACTAGGATTATATACGGTTTGATTTGGTTTGGAGATTTAAAAATATCCAAACTAAATTGAAATTTCAGGGAATTTAAAAATAAAATTTTCGATATCGAACTAAATGGATAAAATATACGTATTAAATTGTCCTGAAAATTTAGTACGATACGATTCGGAGATTCAGATATTAGGAGGATTATGTTATAATTCAGAAATTTTTTTGTTCGATTCGAATATTTGACTATTTTAATTTGATTGGATTCAAAAATTTAGGAATTCAGTTTGAAAATTCCGGGATTCAAGGATTTAAATATGATTTAATAATATATATAAAAAATATTATAAATTTATAATTATATAAATAAAAATACATATATAAATAATAGTATATATATCATATATTATAAATTTATAATTGTATAAATAGAAAGATATGTATATTTTAAATTTATAATTATATAAATATATATAAATTAATTAATCGATTCGGATATTTGAAAATTCAATTCGATTTGGATATAGTTCGATTCAGTTCAGTTCTCAGTATGAATATCAAAATATCTTAAACATCATTCCGTTATATTAATTCGATTTCAGTTTGATTTAATTATTTTTTAAAAATTCGAATTGATTCAGGATCTTCGAATATCGTGCTTAGCATTATCACTAACATCTCATTCATAAAAAAAATATTTTTTAATGTGATATAAATATGTTTTCCCACAAATTTATATATATCATGTGTTAATATTTTTAAAAATAATTGTGTTAGTTTGTTTAAGTGATAATAAAACATATTATTTAATTTAAAACAAAAGAAATATGGCTGAATTAAAGTGGATAAAAAAAAAGTTAATTTTTTTATTAGATAAAAATATATTATTAAATTAATAATTTAGTATTTGAATTAAATTTAAATTATTTATATATAATAAAAAAGTGTGAAGTGACATTTTAGATAATTTTGTTAAATTTTCAATAAATGATCAAAGGATAAATAGGAAGAAATTATGTTTAAAAAAAATAAAATTTAACTTTAAAATGCGTTTAAATATAATCATAATTAAGAGTTAGAATTAATTAATAGATAATTAATTATTAGATTCATATATATTTTTTATAATTTGATTATTTTTTTAATATAAAATTTTTATATTTTAAGACTCTTTATATGTAATTGAAAATTAATGAGTCAGTCTAATAAATCAAAATAAAATTCGCTTTAATATTATATTAAATTTTTAATAATGTATCAAAAAATAAATAAAAGGATATCAAACTCATAAGAAATAAAATAAAATTTTAAAATAGATTAAAGTCTAATCATAACGGATAAAATTTAATTATAATTAAAAATTAAAACTAGTCGATAAATAATTAAACGTTAAATTCATATATATTATTATAATTTCATCACTTTTTCAATATGATATTTTTACATCTCAACAAATTTAATATTCTAAAACAGAACAATGAATCTCCTTTACTCTGTACTCTCAATTAGACCTATTTATAAATTTGATTTCGGATCTTAATTTATGAAAAAGGAATTAAGGTCTAAATTTTTTTAAAAATTTAACATTTTTTAAATATAAACTATTAGCATGTGTATTTTAAGGTAAGAAATAAGAAGATTAACTTGCACGTTTGCAAATAGCGCGTGGAAGCGCAGACACGAGTCCAAACCAATGAACCATAAGATGGAAAGAGGCAAGAATGTTCAACAGAGTTCTTACCAATGATCGGCGAGGTTCGCCGTTACGTCGTTT
Organism: Aleurites moluccanus; assembly: GCA_948193065.1. Taxonomy (NCBI): domain Eukaryota; kingdom Viridiplantae; phylum Streptophyta; class Magnoliopsida; order Malpighiales; family Euphorbiaceae; genus Aleurites; species Aleurites moluccanus. The sequence continues at coordinate 9,486 of CANXYC011006644.1, read as the reverse complement.
ATTTTGCAGTACCTTAACTACCCAATGTCGAGCTCACTCTTTCAGGAAAGATACTCGTTTCCGTTATATTCCGTATAAAATCTCCGTCAACTCTCTCTATATAAACTTCAACCTTTTCTTCTTCCTCTCTCGAAACTCTGCAACCAATTCTTAGCTACCTCCAAGAAAAATTAACAAGCCCATAAAAATCCGACCAAAAAGACCCAAGAAAATTATTATTCTTTCCCAAGAAAATTATTATTCTTTCTTTTCTTTTCCCAGAAAGTTTCAGGTAATATTCTCATATATTGCTTTTTTCTTTTATATTTCCATTCTTAATCAATCTAAGCTAATTCACTTGATAAAGATTGGAATTTGCTTAAGTTTTCTTTCTATTGTGTTTGTTTACTCTGAATTTCATCTGGGTTTTGGTTAATTTGTATAATTTAGTTTGTGCTCTGTTTTGGTAATAGAAATTAAACACAGAAAATATAGAAGAAGCTAAGGTCAATGAAGTTTAATTCTTGTTTTATGCTCCGTTTAGATGATGTTTGCGGTTTTAAATACTGGGTTTTTCTGGGTTCTTGATGTTGTTTGCTATTGTTCAATAATTATGCTTGTTTTGTTCTTATGCTCTGTTTTTTTTAATGAATAATAATAATCACTTTGGAAGTTTATTGCTGTGTGTTTTATTTCATTTATTAATGATAGATATTTGTGTTTATGTCATAAGTTCGTTGAAAATTCTTTCTTTGAAAAGGGAAGCCATAGGTTTTCTCAGTTCATTTCTATGTATTGTCGTTTTTCTCTGGTTCAAATTATGATGCTTAGATTAGTCTAGTTTATTGAATATGGGTTTCTTTGGACCTAACTCTTGTCAATTGCAAAGAAGCAAATTTGTATAGTTCCATTTGTGTGATAACTGGGAAAAGTCAGTGTGTTTGCATCTCTCTAATTCTTTACAGAATAATTTATTTCTGCATTGGATATAGATGAATACTTTATGCTTGTTTTGGCAATTTCACTGGCAATAATATTTAATAAGAGTGAAATTTGAACAGGTTAGATAGATAAAAAGCCTAATTGGTATTTGATATGCTCCAATTTGGTTGTCTTCGCTGTTCTTTGTTTTCATATAAACATCCTATTGATGGATTAATTTTGCAGAATGGAGATAAGGGATTATACAAGTAATTAGCTATTCCACAAAATAGTAATAATATAGAAGTAATTAAAACTGAGACTTAATTAGCTGTTTTTTTTTTTATTGTTTTGATCTTGCAGGCTGATATTGCTTTGATCAAATATACACAAAAAGTTTGTGTTATACACGAAGGACTGCTAACCTCTTATTGGTTATTCAGGACATTGGTCACAACCACTAACTCTGAATCACTAGTTGAAGTGTGGAACAGCTGATGTTACACTTGTAGTATGGAGCACCAGTATTTCGGATACGGTGTCACTGGTGCGGGCTTATCCTACTCTTCTTCTTATACAATTGCTCCTTCAATGCCTAATAGGCTCTTTGGGTCCTTCACATTTGATATAGGAAACTCACCTAGCTCACCCTTCCCGAATCAATTTGACTGTGATACCATTACAACGCTGAGTGACAGCCAGGAGCAGTATAGTTCTATTGAGAGTCTTTCAGGAGCAAGCCCTTCTTGTAATTCTTCACTGGAATCCAGTAGTTATTTTCATCGGCTGAGCCCTTCCTTGCTGCAAGATGCTAATTCTAGCCAGGACATAAAACACGCACTGCTTCAATTGGAGACTGCTCTGATGGCACCTGATGATGATGAAGGCATAACCATGGCTGATACTTCTATGGGGGCAAGTAGCAGGCAAACCTCAGGTCAGAGAAATAGAGCATGGAACCAGGAAAGCCAAGGTTCTCGTGTGGTTCAGCCTCAGTCATCCTTTGTTTCTAGGCATAGGCAATCTGGTGAAGGTGCTCATGTTGAGAAACATCAGAAGGTAATAGAAGAATTAACTTTACAAAGTATACCACCAGGCAATCTGAAGCAGTTGCTCATTGCATGTGCTAAAGCTTTGGCCGAAAACAACATGAATGATTTTGATAAGTTGATTGAGAAGGGTAGAGGTGCAGTGTCCATCAGTGGGGAGCCAATCCAGCGCCTTGGTGCATACTTGATAGAAGGTTTGGTAGCCAGAAAGGAGTCATCAGGCAATAACATTTACCGTGCCCTTAGGTGTAGAGAGCCTGAAAGCAAGGACTTGCTTTCATACATGCAGATCCTTTATGAAATCTGTCCTTATCTGAAGTTTGGTTACATGGCAGCCAATGGAGCCATTGCGGAAGCATGCAAAAATGAGGATCACATCCATATCATAGACTTCCAAATTGCTCAGGGCACCCAGTGGATAACTCTGCTTCAAGCTCTTGCAGCAAAGCCAGGGGGACCTCCGCATGTGCGTATTACAGGTATCGATGATCCTGTAAATAAACATGCCCGTGGTGATGGGTTAGAGGCAGTTCACAGACGATTAGCAGCAATATCTGAGAAATTTAATATCCCTATAGAGTTTCATGGTGTACCAGTGTTCGCTCCAGATGTTACTAAGGACATGCTTGATGTGAGGCCGGGGGAGGCTCTGGCTGTAAACTTTCCGTTGCAGCTCCACCACACTCCTGATGAGAGTGTTGATGTGAGAAATCCGAGAGATGGGTTGCTTCGGATGGTCAAGTCACTAAATCCCAAGGTGGTCACTTTGGTGGAACAAGAATCAAACACAAACACGACCCCTTTCCTCACTCGGTTCAGAGAAACTCTAGACTACTACTTGGCGATGTTTGAGTCGATAGACGTGACACTGCCAAGGGACCAAAAGGAGCGAATTGGTGTGGAGCAGCACTGTTTAGCCAAGGATATTGTGAATGTTATTGCTTGTGAGGGGAAGGAAAGGGTAGAGCGCCATGAACTCTTTGGCAAGTGGAAGTCTAGGCTGACTATGGCAGGGTTCAGGCAATACCCCTTGAGCTCGTATGTCAACTCTGTGATTAGGAGCTTGCTTAGATGTTACTCGGAACATTACACACTGGTGGAGAAGGATGGAGCCATGTTGTTGGGCTGGAAGAACAGGAATTTGGTATCTGCTTCTGCATGGAATTGATACAAGGGACGATGACATCGGTAGTGATGACAATAACCTTTTGTAGTTGGGTTTGATACAGTTCATATCGATAAAACTGTTAGGAGCATTAGGAAGGTTGAATTATTTTGTATGTTATAGTCATGTAATTCAGTGGTAACATTAAATTTAATGATATTTGTTCCTGTATAGAATTGTCTCCACTGTTGTTTTATAGAGGATGCATTCTGTTATTAAATGCGACTGATTATCCCAGACCCTTTTCTGTTTTGGAGCCAGAAGTTGAAGCAGAATCAGAAAAAGGAAGGAGAGGGGGAGTACTCAACATTATAATCCTCATCATTTGATCTCCAAATAGAGAGAGAGTTATAGAATAAGAGAGAGAGAGAATACTCAACATTAAAATCCTAATCATTTGATCTCCAAATATTTGTTTGTACGTATCAAATTAGAATATAGCATCATCTTAGTAAGCAAGTACCACAAATCAGGAAATTGGGGAAAATTATTTAAGCACACCATACAAACACAGTTATTTAAGCACACCATACAGCGCACAGTTATTTAAGCACTCAGCTTCTTCTGTTCATAAGCCACAAATTATATAGGCAGGGAATTGTAAGCAGACTATAGCATCAAACAAGTATAGGGTCCTTGAGAATTGAGGCAATATATTCTTTCACGATGTAAGAATTTGTGTATCCATCACCATCTTTGTATATGACATCCATTGCTCGGGCAAGATTCAAAACTGGCTCTAGCAAAGGCATAGGAACTGAGGTTGGCTTTAGGCACTCCTCATTTATATCTTTCCATGAATTTATAATCTCTTTACGAAACAATTTAATTACTTCTTCCTCTGAAACACCATGTTCCTTTATGTAGCAATCAAATCCAGAAGCAACATGGTCTCTCTTTTGCTCGAACTACAAATATAAATAAATTTGTTGAAACAACAAATATAATTAAGCAGATTTTGTACATGACCTTAAAATGTTCATTTTATTTACCTCGTGGGAAACTATGTCGTCCATGAGTCTGCAGACAATCGCTGAAGCTCGAACAATCTTAGGATCATTAGATACCCACTCAAAGGCATTTTTGTCTGCTATTTCCCCCATGCCAAAGAAGCAAGTGGTTGCAAGCATTGGATAACATGTACTTACAAGTGAAATATTCAAATATTCCTCCACTGTAGGAACATAGCTATTGTCACGCCACTTGGCTTCCGCTAAGTAAGATCTCACAACTCCATTCAACTGGTGAAATATACAATTACACAATTAATTTAAGTTAGAAATCACAATTAATTCTTCTCCATTGTCAACGATTAATTAGTAGAGTTGCAACAAAAATCAAATTTAAATAACTTACTGCTTCTTTTAAATAGTGCATACAATATAACCTTCCTTCTTTTGCAATATTCTCTTCAATTTCACTATACACATCTATTACTGCACAATAAATCATTTTCATGTACTCTGGAAGAATATCTTTGGCCTTAGAGTCCCACCTGATCAAAATTAAATTATGCCAGCATTTTATTCAAAGATGAAAAATGTATATATTAAGGTTAAATTAACTGTTGAATTAAAGACATATATTAACCTGTGGATAGCTTGTGTGAAGAGCTCGAGTTCTTCACAAGTACCATAGTTATCGTAAGTATCATCTATTAGGGATAAAATTGCTAGGATTCTTGTCATTATCCTTCTCGCAAAGGAATATTGAGGTTCAAAGTAAATTCCCATCATCCAAAAGTAACATTCCACTATTCTGTCTCTTGCATAGGGCAGTTTTGTTGCCACGTCCATATTTTTCCACCACCTAACAGTTTTAGCAACATTTTAAAATTTACAAGTTAGCAGTTTTTATTATGCTACTTATGTTGATTAATAATGGAAACTGAACTTACTCTGTGATGGCATTTAGTTCCTTCTGATGCAGTTCTTGTAACCTGTTGAAATCTAACTTGGCAAATTTCAATAATGTTGTATTGTATGATTTATCCAACGTATAGGCATCAAGATAGTGCCTTGCCTCTAATCTTGGCAACCATTTGCGGATGGGTCGGTTCAGGGCATGGCTTACTTGTTTTGCAAGGTCAGGACCTAATTGAGGTAATAAAAATTGGAGGTTTGTTGTAGTGAAAACTATGGCTTCATCCAATATATCTTCTCCTCTTATGCCAAGATGTGCTGCTTCATATAAACTTAGCATACCCAATACATCATTAGCTAAGGTTGGTTTGAACTTTCCCTTGCTATCTTTGAACTTTTCAAATGTATCTGCATCACAAAAACAATTATTAAGATATCTAGAGTTCTAAGTAATGTATATACATATATTAATTCAAATACTATATTAAGTGCAGACTCTTGAATCAATTGAGGGCTTACCACATGAAACCTTAATTCCATTCTGTCTAAGCAAACGAAATCGAAGAGCAACAATGTTGAGATCATTATCATCATTGAAGTTATGATAAAAAATTTCCAATGCATCTTCTATTTCACTTTTAAAATGGTAACCAACACCTAAGCGTTGGACTGCATCAATCAAAGCCAATTTTTGGGAAGGCTTACTTTCATTATCAATTAGCATTCTTCTCACTTCTTCTCTTAGTCCTTCAAATTGCCGTTCGCTTGGAATATCAATTGCCTGATGAAACAAATGACACAGATAAACAATTTGTTGTGAAAAAAAAAAATTATCAATTCTTAAAATTTATTACTGGGTTTCTTTTTAATATTTTAAACTCTAAAATTAATTGATTTCATTAATATTATATATGATTTTTATTTTTAAAGCAAACTTGCCAATTGACTAAGCTAATACTTGGACGAGAGAAAACAATTATATATATATATACACACACACACACGCTGCACCTTGGTGTCAGACTCATATGTAAAGAAATGATTCCCCCAGATAGTTGGATGATAATTAGCAGATAACAAACGTTTAACCCCAGATGCTGCATTTTGGGTTGAAATTGCGACTGCTAAATCTTGAACAGACATGTTAATTGCTTGCTTAACTTATGTATATATGTTTTCAGATAATTGTGTTTGTTTTGGCTAGCTTGTGTTGTTTAATGAGCTCTTCAACAATGGTATTTATAATGCAAAAAATGTCCCCGTCATTGTATGATTTTATTGAATATACTGAATAGACCTTTTAATATAATACTTTTTATGAATTTCCATAGTAGCTGGGTAAAAGTATTTCTTTTTTCCTTCATCAATTTGGCTCTGCCCATCACACAAAAAATATTCACAAAAAGGGAGAGGCGGTGGATTGCGACAAATTGGCAGATATATAGTGGATTTGGGGAGGCCTTACGCCACTTGTCCCCGGCTCTTGTTTTAAACATGGACATAGTGCACCCTTTTGCGTGTATTTTTAATTTTTTTTTTTTAAATCATGATTTATTAAAATAATAATAAAATTTTAGAAATGAACAAAAAAAATTAAAACACAACCGATAAAAAAAAAAAATTCCAAATTCAACCAATACCAAATAAAGTGACGATATTGTTACTTTCCAAATAGTTTATAGCACTCTCCTCATTTTATCAGTTACGTTGATTACCTTACCCATATATATTATTTTTATAAAATTAATTAATCTTTATTTATCTTGAAATACAATGCTCTCTTAAAAAAAAAAAAATCTTCTTTCTAAAAAAAAAAAAAAATCACTTCTTATTATTCCAATTTTAATAAGATTTTACACAATTTAATATTCTGAGTATACTTTAATTATATATATAAAATTGCAATAGGTATTGAATCACTTGAAATACAATCAATTTCCCATGGAGATTATATGAAAATGCTTAATAATTTGTATTTGAATGAGATAAATATTTTAATATTGAAGAATTTCAGAAGATGTATCTGCTACCATTAACAATTAAAAAAAAAAATGTTAAACATACTTGACAAAAATATGAATTTGATCTGAAAAATAAATTTCTATTTTTTTATTTTGATTATTCTCTTTAATATTGAAAATGAAATTTGAAAATTGTGTAGTTTTAACATAAATGAGTTTAGAAATGATTTCTATTTTAAGTTACTATTAATTCAGTATTTGAAAAAACAATATAAATATATCAAAATTTTAATTATTTTCTATAGTTTTGAATCATTAATTATGTGGATTTAATTTGAAATTTTTGAGATTATTGATGGATATATTATATGTTTTAGCAATAATAAAATATATATTGATTGGATAATAAAGAAATTCTTATTAGCAATGAGGGATTTGATTATTGTTTTGAAGTTATAATAATTTTTGGTTTATAAGAGAAAAATGAAATATAATAATGATATTGGTGCATGGAATACAAAATAATTGAATGAAAAATATAAAAAAAGTGGGTGAAATTATAATTTATAAATTTAAAATTTTTTATATTAGAAGATCTTTTTTTTTTTTGGCAATTCATAGTATTTTAAGAAAAATGAAAGTTGATTAACTTCCTAAAAATAAAAAAGATAGAACAGACAACTTAACCAATAAAATAAGAAGGAAGAGAAACATAATTTATTTGAAGAATAGCATTATGTGACCCTTAAAATATAAAATAGATTATTAAAATATAAACTAAATTAATCAATTAATCATACCCACAATAGTAATCTTTCACCAACCATCACTAGTGCACGTTTTGATATCTTTGCTAGATTTGTAGAAACAATTATTTATTGTTTAATCCCTCATTATTGACATCCCTTGTGAAACATGATAAAATCATGTACTCTTTTTTTTATTTTTTTTATATAAAATAGTATTTCAATATATATCTAAACATAAATTGATCTTAAGTAGCATATTGAAATATATTCTAAGAATAAGTATATATTCTAATGAGTAATAAATTTCGAATTAATTTTTTCTTTTCAATACTTAAAAAAAAAAATTGAAATATGACTTAAATAAATAAATTTACATTCAAATCTCTTCTAATGCTAAAAAAAATAAAATAAATGATATATTAGATAGATTTCTTAAAAATTTTAAAATAACAAGTTGGTTTTACACTTATTTAACTTATTTCTAAATTTATATATTTATTTAATTCTGTTTAATTAGTACCTTTTGTTAGAAAAATTGATTATAAAATAGCTAAACAATAGTTTCAAATATTCTTTTTGCGAAATAATATATAATTTGAAGTAATCTCCAAATTGGCTCCTTGATTACCCAATTAATGTAAACACTGAAATAATTCAAATGACACCATGATAAATATTATCAAGGACTACATAAATAAGTGGTGTAGATTTTGATATTTGTTTATCACTTTCTACATGGAGACATTTACCCAATTAATGTGGACTGAAACAATTCAAATGACACCATGATAAGTATCATCAAGGACTACATTAATGAATGGTGTAGATTTTGATATTTGTTTATCACCTAATTTATCCATTTTTGAAAATTTGTTGTTTTATCCAATGACCTAAAAATTGTTAATTGAGTTGATAGTGGGACTAATTGCTTTAGATTGAGGTAAGTTATGAAATGATTTATTTTTTGTTATGAAATTCATATTTATTAATATTTTTTTCGAATAAATTTTAGTCATCGTTCTTGGACTAAATTTCATATTGAGTATTATTAATTTGATATTATAATATCATTGGGCCTTAAGCCATTATTGAAATGTATTACCTTTGAAATACTTATTAGGTCATATGTAATTATTAAGAACCTATTGAATATTATTATCGATATTGATAATGTGAAGTCTCTAGACTCACTCATTGTTCATTGTATCGATTGTATGGCTATTGGCGATTTAGAACGTCTTCCTAATGAGTTTGACTCGTTGGACCGTTTCTCATTGGGTTATGGCCGATAAAACCTTAAAATAAACTGTTCTCAGAAAGTCAAACGGACTCCAACCTAACTGGCCTATAAACTACTTAGACTTCTACTTATATTTCTTCTTATCTAAGCGGTCCAACAATTATAAGTAAATACTCTCCACATCATATACATATATATTTCACTTAATAAAAATTAATTGTGCACCACAAAAATTTCCAACATATAATTAGTATTGATATAACATAAGATGCTTTTTGAATTTAATTTTCTGCGTTTTTTGTAATTATTTTTTTTCCTTATCTCTAGAATTTTCTCTAGACATTTAACTTTAAAAAAGAAAGCAAGAAATCAAGAAAAACTTAACCCTACTATAAAGTTCTACCTTTGATTTTGTATTTATATAACAGTGAAAATTAGATTAAGATGACTTGTCTCATTTCAATATAAGAGAATCTTAGCAGAGAAATATAGTAACAACATGCATAAAAAATTAAATATATATAATATTTAAAATTAAAAATATATATAATATATATAAT
>CANXYC011006215.1:0-12842 GCA_948193065.1 Aleurites moluccanus | reverse complement strand
TATATATTCTGATTTTGTATTATTATTTTGATGTTCATAATCTAGCTGCTCCATGGGGTATGTATGGGTTAGCTAGGAAATGAACATGTATATATGTTATGATGATATTATGAGTTATATGATGATTATATGATATGATGTATTGATCATTACAGCCAATTGCAATAAATTACAGAATGAATTACATAATAACAGAATGGATGGTAACTAACTAAAATGGACAATATATTGTGGTTTATAGATTGTGCATGTGATACTGGGTTCTACGGGTGCTGATCGTCATTGGCATCTCCATTGCCCTAGGACCGTCGCAATCTGGAAACAGGTCATGACACTTTCTTTGATTTCTTGATTCTACAATATGTATTTAGCATATTTTAGACTTAAATTAACATAGATAACTTAATTCTAAACTTAGTTTGAATTAAATACATCTAATTCAGCAATTAGGTTTTGACATAATCCTATTTCCTTTAAATTTCTTCCTACAATTGCACATATCTATCCAATTACTAATATATTCATATATAATCATCATATAACTCATTTCCAATGAAAATAAATTAATAGGAAGTGATTTACCTCAAGTTACATCAAAAATCCAACTTTGCTCCCTTTGTAGAGTTTGAATTTCTTTATGATTTTTTATAGAAATTTTGATAGCTTTTAGGTGTTCAAGCTTTAAATTAATGTAGGATTAATTAGGTTTGAATTTGGTTGACATTTGATGGATGAATTTTGGTTGGAAGAAAAAGAAATGGAGGAGGAAGAAAATGAAGTGGGGTCTGGCCACTTTGGAAGAAAAAGGAGGAAATTTGGGTCCAAAATAGAATCATCTAGAAAATAAAGATATTTTGATAATTTTTTATATTTATGATTTGGCCCACAAACTTTCATTATTTACAAATCGATCCCAAAAGTTTTAATATTTATACTTTGGCCTTAAAGCTCATTTTAAGTACTACTAGTTTCCATAATTTATTTGTCATATAAATTTTAGGTGTTATAATTAATTTAGTGAAATTCTATGTTTAATTAAATAATTTCGATATAAAATTTAAATTTTAAGTATTAAAATGTTATTTTATCTTAAACTGTCTATTTAGGTACTAAATTATTATTTTACGTCTAACTGTCTAATTAGAACTATAAAGTCAATTATACTAATTATAGGTCATTATACGTAATTATCTAAAAATTCGGGGTGCTACACTCTACCCCCATGAATAAAATTCATTCTCAAATTTTAACTAAGCATAACTTATTCTTAAAATAGCTGGGGATATATAGTTTACATATCATGTTCGCTTTCCCATGTATACTCTTTTATTGAATGATTCTTTCATAGAACTTTAACCATCGGTATCGTCTTATTTTGAAGTTGCCTAACTTGTAGATCTATTACTTTGATTGGAATTTCTTCATAGGTTAGGTCTTCATCTATTTCGATGGCTTGTGGTTGAAGCACACGTGATGGATCTGGAACATATTTATGAAGAATAGATATGTGGAAGATTGGATGCACGTGACTGAGTTGTGGTGGAAGTGTCAGCTGGTAAGAAACATTGTCAACTTTATCCAGAATCTCAAATGACTCGATATAACTTGGCGATAACTTCCCTTTCTTGCCAAATCGCATTACGCTCTTCATTGGTGAGATTTTGAGAAACATATGGTCACCTATAGTAAATTGAATATCTTTATGCTTCAAATCTACATAACTCTTCTGACGGCTAAAATCTATCTTCATTCTTTCTTTAATAATGGGGACTTTTTCTATCTTTTCCCTAATCAACTTTGGCCCCTCTAACTATTTCTCCCCTAGTTCAATCCAACAAATTGGCGATCTGCATTTTCTACCATATAAAGCCTTATATGGTATCATACCAATAAAAGAGTGATAGTTATTGTTGTAAGCAAATTCAATTAATAGTAAATACTGATCCCAGTTACCACCAAAATCAAGAACACACAACCGTAGTATATCTTCTAATGTCTGAATAGTATGCTTTGTTTGTCCATCAGTCTGTGGATGGAAAGCCATACTAAAGTGCAGTTGAGTACCCAATACTTCTTGAAATTTCTGTCAAAATCGTGAAGTGAATTGAGTCTCTCGGTCTGATATAATAGCCAATGGTATCCTGTATAGTCTGACTATCATATCAACAAATAATTAAGCATATTGAGTAGCCGAGTAGCCGAGTAGGTTGTCTAAACTTCAAGAAAATGGGCAGATTTAGTCAGTGGATCTACAATCACCCAAATAGAATCATAACCACACTGGGTCCTCGGTAATCTTACTACAAAATCCATTGTTACTTGATCCCATTTCCATTCAGGCAACTCAATTTCTTGAAGTAATTTTGATGGCTTCTGATGCTCGAATTTTACCTGATGATAGGCCAAACATGTAGATACAAATTTATCCACATCTCGCTTCATATTAGGCCACCAGTAACTTGCCTTTGAATTATGGTACATTTTAGTATGCCTTTCCTTCATAAGTCACTCCAGTAGTCTGTCCACATCTAGTACACATAACTGTTGCCTACATTTTAATAAACCATTATCCACCATGAAATCAGGAGCTTTCACTACTTATACATATTTTTTTAGCTTCACCATCTATGGATATCGATCTTATACTACTTTAATTTCTTCAATCAATAGTGGTTTGATTACAAAATGGGCTATCAAAACTTGGTTCTGATCCTGGGTATCCATCTCTAATCTAACTCCCATATTTATTAATTCTTTCATCTCCTTTACCAATGGTCTTCGTGAAGTAGCTATATGAGCTAAACTTCCCATTGATTTTATGATTAATGCATCGACTATCACATTGGCTTTATCTAGATGATAAATGATCTGACAATCATAATCTTTTAATAATTCAATCCATCTTCGCTGTCGTAAATTTTGATCCTTCTGCTGAAGAATATATTGAAGATTTTTATGATCTGTATATATATCACATTTCTCCCCATATAAATAATGACTCCATATCTTCAATGCAAATACTACAGTTGTCATCTCCAAGTCATGAGTCGAATAATTATGTTCATATCTCTTCAACTGTCGTGAGGCATATGTAATTACTCGTCCATTCTGCATCAATACACATCTCAAACCAACTCTAAACGCATCACAATACATGGAAAAACCTCCAGTCTCAGATGGTAATGCTAACACAGGTGCAGAAATGAGACAATTCTTCAATGTCTGAAGCTTTTCTCATATTCATTTATCTATACAAATTTCTCCTGTTTTAGCATCAATTTGGTCAGTGGAGCTGCTATTTTGGAGAAATCTTTAACAAATATCTTGTAATATCTAGCCATACCCAAAAAACTTCGAACCTCCACTGCATTAATAGACCGTAGTCAATTCGCTACTGCTACTACTTTCTTCGGATCCACCTTAATTCCATCCTTACTCACCACTTATCCAAGGAAACATACCCTCATGAGCTAAAATTCACACTTTGATATTTTGGCATATAATTTGTGCTCCCGTAGTGTCTGAATAAATATCCACAAATGTTCCTCGTGTTCCTCCTTACTCTTAGAATAAACAAGTAATAAGGCTTAAACACCCAATTCATTAAGTCTATAAATGCAGTAGGGGCATTGGTAAATCCAAATGGTAACACCAAGAATTCATAATGACCATATTGGGTCCAAAATGCAATTTTTAATACGTCTTATTTCCGAATTCTCAACTGATAATATCCCGATCTCAAATCAAATTTGGAAAAGTAACAAGCACCTTGCAACTGATCAAATAAATCATCTATCTGAGATAATAGATATTTATTCTTGATGGTCACTTTTTTCAACTGCCGATAGTTGATGCACATCCAAAGTGATCCATCTTTCTTCTTTACAAATAATGCTGGTGCGCCCCATGGTGAGCTACTCAGACAAATAAATCCCTTATCTAACAGTTTTTGTAGTTGTACTTTCAATTCCTTTAACTATGAAGGAGCCATTCGGTAGGGAGGTATTGATCCGGATAAACATCTATTTCAAACTCTATCTCCCTTTTTAGCGGTAATTCAGGCAAGTCCTCAGGGAAAATATCGGGGAACTCATTAACAATTGGGATTTGATCTATCCCTTTAGGAGCTATACTGATATCTATCACACATGTCAAATACACCATACAACCCTTTCGTAGAAGTCGTGCTCTAATGACTAATATTAATTTGGTTCGAGTATTATATATATCACTCTGATACACAAAATTTTCTTGTCCCTATGGTTGAAATTTTATCTTCTTCCTATAGCAGTCTATAACAACATGATGATATGTTAACCAATCCATACCTAGAATCACATCAAGTACAAGCACTAGTAATTCAACAAGGTCTACCAATAATTTCCTACCCTCAATCTCAACTTCACACCCCCCTATACACATATTGCATATCTACACTCTCACCCATAGGAGTAGTTATTTCTAAAGGTATATGGATTAATTGCTTCTCTGTACCCAATTTATTAGCAAAGCATGGTTAAACAAATGAATGTGTAGCACCAAAGTCAAATAATACTTATGTCAACATATGTTGAATAGAAACCATACCTATTACCGTAGTGTTTGACTTTTGTGCTTCTTGTGGGTTCACTACAAACACCCTATCTTGACCTCATCCTGCAGGAACTTGATTAGTACTCTGACTCTGACCTTGCTCTCTACCTTTACCTCCTAATCCTCTGTTCTCATTTTGACCCATTTGTACTGTAAGTTGAGAAGCAGCAGTGGTAGCTGGTCTGTCACCCTACATTAGACAATTTCTGATGAAATGGCCTTGTTAACCATATTTTAGATAAGCACCCATCTGTAATCTACATTTTCCACTGTGTTTTCTGCCATAAGGAGCACATGTCAAAAGATTTGATAATAGTGGTGTTGATTTCATAGTACCACTAGAATATCTAGATGCAGTAGACTCAACAATATTTTTGTTCTGTCCCCGTCTCTGATTTCCTGTAGGTTGACTCTGACTGGTTTATGCTCCTGCTTCTAGTGGTCTAAACTGTGAACTGCCTTCTCCCTTCTTTTGTTGTATGTCCATTCTGTTTTTCCTTTGTTGTTCTCATTCTTCTCTTTCTTTTTATATTTTGTCTCAATTTGTATCGCCTTATCAATTAATTTCGTCAATGAAGTAAATTCCATAGCTACCAGGGCACTGTGAAGAGAAGCATGTAACCTACATCAGAATCTATCAATCAAATTTGCTTTAGTGGGTGCAATTCTGGTGGCATATTTACTCAACCAGATAAACTCATCAACATATTCCGATACACTCATGTTTTTTGCCTCAACTGCTCAAACTGAATTAATTTGCTCCTTCGTACTCCCTCAATAAAAAATTCATCCATTAAACCTCTCAGAAATTTTTCCCATGTTGGGGGGGCATCACAATATAGTTGATTCTCAATATGAGTGACAAACCATCACCAGGCATTTTCTTTAAACAACAGACTCACCAACTCTATAACTCTAGCATCCGAGCAGGGCAATTTGCTAACCACTTTTTCTACTTGCTCCAAAAACTCACTAGGGTCTTCAGTTAACTTCCCCTTATACTCTGGAAAATCCAATTTTAGAAAATTAAACATAGTAACTCCTCCCTCATCAATAATGTGTCGTCTCTCCAGTCTAGCTATTGGTTTCATTGGTGCTGCTACAGGTTGGACGGGTAGGGGTACTACTGCAGGTGGAGGAATTGGTACTGGTGGGGTTTCCTATCTTGCTTTTCTCAGCTCTTCATTTTCCCTGCTTAAGGATTGGATTTCCCTCAATAATGCTTATATATTTCCTTCCCCTACTAGTTCTTCTATTCTTGGTTCCTGTATTCGTCTTCTTATTTAAGGTGGTTCCCCCTACTTCTTCTAGCATCAAAGATTCATTAGAAGCTATTTCAAGTTTCTCCCTAGGCATTTCTACTCTACCTCTACCCTGACCTCTTCCACGAGGTCTGCCTCGAGGTCTACCTCTAGGCATCATCTTTGATCACTACAAAAAAGAAACATGAAAATTATCACGTAACAAATAACGCAGAATAAACACATATATAACAAATACTGCAAATGACAAAATGCAAATCTATGCTCCATGGTTTTACTTATATCATAATAGTACGTGCTTATCTTGTATACTTGTAAATCTAAACTCTGATACCACCTTTGTCATATTCCAAAAATGGAACATGATAGTCCTAAAGTGTGGGTCCCGCCTATTCTACCAATACTCATAGAACTCATACTATAAACTCATCAACCACTAGATTTCATATTCCATCCCTATCTCAACTCCATCACATATTTCTCATATTTCAAACCATCATCAACATTTAATTTTATAATCCAAAATATGCTAATTAATTTACATTATATATATTTAAGTATTATACGTATAAGTTACTATTTATTTACCCATGGAGCTACTACAGAGTTATAAAAGAAGTAGACTTAGAATATTTATATTGCAAAAAGAATTTGGTTCCTCAGAAGAAGAAAAAAAACCTCAGGAACCGTCACAACGACTCCTGACCTGAAATTCAAAAACAACTAAGAGGTGAGTATTACTACCCAGTGAGCTATAAATATATTATTATGCATAAAGGCTAGGTATGGAAATGAATAATCTAACAAATATTCATGTCAAAGAAAACAAGTAGCAAATAAATAAGCTAGGTAACTGAGGTCATATAATTCAATAAATAGGTTGTATGAAAGGAAAATAAAACACAACAAATATAGGGCCTTGTACTCGTATAAATCTCGTTAGATACATTTTTAGTAGCTTAAACTCATGAAGTAATATAAGGTTGATCAGACCTTATGGCTAGAACTTAACCCTTTCTAGCAAGGGTTAATAAATTAATCAATGTGCACATTGATTAAGGTTCTCACCCACTATCCCATCGGAAGATAGTTTTGTCATGTTATTGGGTATTCAGTACAAGGTAGTTTAATAGCACATAAGGGTTCATATACGGCTTCAATGATATAAGAAAAATCATACCCTTTCAAGCAACACAACAATGGACTTATTAGGTATAATACTCACAATACAATAATGCTCAAGAAAGAACATTTACATAAAAATATATCAATGTCCTTAGGTTTACTATCATTGGTACCAACATATCAAATGATAATAGATTTAAGGTTAAACATTTGTTGGATTAAAAGTTAGTTTCGTTAGGGCATTTTATCGAACACATTGCAGACATAAGTTTAATAAAAAATAAGTAGGGTTTTGGTTTAATATTGACTAAGCCAGATTTGTCAAACAATAATTACACAATCTCAACAAGATAATGGGAAATCAAACTCATTCAATAAATAGGAGAAATAAGTTAAACAAAGGCAAAAATAAAGCAATAAAATTCAAAGGAAATAGCCCATCATGGTTCGGCCAAAAGGGGGAATAAGGGGGGAGACTTCCATAATTTCAAACAAAACTATTTTTATACATAACAATATATTTTTAACTCACCTTGATAGTTATTTGAAGTAAAATCACCTTTAAAACTTCAAAATTCAACTTAGGTCAAGTTATCTTTCACCTCCATCACCATCATTCTTTCTTTGATTTCTTGATTCTACAATATATATTTAGCATATTTTACACTTAAATTAACATAGATAACTTAATTCTAAGCTTAGTTTGAATTAAATACATCTAATTCAACAATTAGGTTTTGACATGATCTTATTTCTTTTAAATTTCTTCCTACAATTACACATATCTATCCAATTACTAATATATTCATATATAATCATCATATAACTCATTTCCAATGAAAAGATATTAATTGGAAGTGATTTACCTCAAGTTACTTCAAAAACTCAATTTTGCTCCCTTTATAGAGTTTAGATTTCTTTATGGTTTTTGATAGAAATTTTGATAAGTTTTATGTGTTTAGGCTTTAAAATTAATGTAGGATTAATTAGGTTTGAATTTGGTTGAAATTTGATGGATGAATTTTGGTTGGAAGAAAAAGAAAATGGAGGGGGTTCGACCACTTTGGAAGAAGGAGGAAATTTGGTCCAAAATAGAATTATCTAGAAAATAAAGATATTTTGATAATTTTTTATATTTATGATTTGGCCCCCAAACTTTCATTATCTACAAATTGACCCCAAAAATTTTAATATTGATACTTTGACCCCAAAGCTCATTTTAAGTACTACTAGTTTCCATAATTTATTTTTCATATAAATTTTAGGTCTCATAATTAATTTAATGAAATTCTATGTTTAATTAAGTAATTTCAGTATAAAGTTTAAAATTTAGGTATTAAAATGTTATTTTACCTTAAACTGTCTATTTAGGTACTAAATTATTATTTTATATTTAACTGTCTAATTAAGGATTATAAAGTCAATTATACTAATTGTAAGGTCCTAAACGTAATTATCTAAAAATTTGAGGTTGTTATATTTATATACAATCACATATTTTTTTTAACCTAATATTAATTCATGAAAATTAATTAAAGATAAATAAAAAATAGTTTAATTTTTGAGAATAAATATAAGTTTTGCGAATGTTAATTAATAGAATAGATAAATTTTGTGTTGTATTTTAAATTATTTTTGGGTTTTTTATCCCGATACTTTATCGGGTTTTTTTTTTCTAAATTTATAATAAAATGAATTATAAAAAAAAAATCTTTGGTTTGTAACCAACAAACCAAAAGTAATTAAATTGAATCAAATCGACGATTTGATTATAATAATTATTTGATTTGATTTGAAAAAATTTTCAAACCGAAAAATATTGATTTGATTTAGTAACAACCTTTCAAATCGACCAAACCGAAATAATATCACCCCTGATTTTTAACTATTAATCATTAGTTTATCAATAAAGGCGTGTGTATATAGAGGTAAGGGGCATGTGTCCCCTTTAATTTTTGAGATTTTTCAGGATACATTATAATTTAATCTCTAAAATTTAATAAAACAAATAAAATGATCATTATATTTTTGAAAAATTAACTTTTTAGTCCTTAATAAAATACTATTTTATTTTATTTTATTTTATTTTCCTTCACTTTCTTTTTAATTTTCCTTCATTTTCTTTTAATTTTCTACATTTTTTCTTATTTCTTTTATTTTTTTAATAATATTATAATAAATTTTGGTTATTTTTAATTGAAATATATGTTTGATATTTTTATTAGTTTATAATTTTAAATAAATTTATTTTATTATCATAATATTTCTTTATAATTTTTTTTGCTTCGGTCGCTAAATATTAAAGATGTCTCTTTCCTAAAATTATTGTGTCTCTTTCCTAATATTAAAATAAATAAATAAATGTGAGTTTAAAAATAAGACTTGCATTGCAAAATATTTTGAGATCTCTATTAAGAGATTTCAATTTTATGTCATGCATAGGGAATTAATTTATTTTATTTTTATTTCAAGTAATTTTTTCTAAAATGAATATAATTATCAACTAATAACATAAAGTATTTCTCAAATAATACATGCAAATTTTATTATATAAAAAATATAATAACATTAAATACATCATAGTGATGGTTTTATAAATAAGAATACGATGATATTAACAATAAACAATAAACTTAATATATTAATTGTAGGCCACTTGGTTTGATGGCATATCAAAATCACAATTCAACCTAGAAATATATTGTTTTGTTAGTCAATTAAAGTAAAGACCTTTGCCATTCTATCAATTTCCAACTTGATAGAATTTATAAATGAATTTTAAGAATGATTCGAACTAATAAAATTAATATTTTAAATTTACAAGTGCACAAGTTAAGAATATAAATATAAAATGATTCAAATTTTAATTTTGGTAATATCTTTAAATATGAATTATTTTCAAAATCAATTTTAATCTCACAAGAATCAAACCATGAAGAATTATTATTCAAATCACTAAGGTTGGACCCTGAAATTAAGAGGTCGCAAGTTCCAACTTCGTTTTTACAAGCGTGATTTTAGTTTATTTCTTATTTTGATTTAAAATCTTTAATTTTTTTTTTTAAATTTTAAATTTAAAATTTCTTACACTCTCCAAATAAGAAATTTATAAATTTATAGATTTCAAATTAGATTTGAAATATAATTTTTGAAATCTAAATTTAATCTAAATTCACATATTCAAACGCATTATGAAATTTTTCTGAAAATATAGTAAAATACAATGTTTTAAAAATTATAAATCCAACTAATAAATTGAGAATCGATCTATATGCCGATTCGATCAGGGATTAAAAATTTAGACTTTTTGACTCGAGAAAAAATCCAGCCGGATACCCGGCCACTATATGACTAGTCTAAATTGGCCGACAAAATAGGTCAAAATCTAGTTTTTTAAAGCATAAAATGGTGTTGTTTGGTTTTAAATAAACTACACCATTTTTAATAGAGTTAATTACTATGAAATTCTTACATTTTAGTCGATTATACTAAAAGTTTATATATTTTCAAAATTATATTAAAAAATCTTTACATTTTAATTCTGTTAAAACTTGAGATCCTTCTATTAGAAAATCCATTAAATCTATATAAAAAGTCAAAAATACCTCTCATTTTTAATATAATTTTCACTCAAATGTCATTACTATCAACCAAACCAAAATTTTCATTTTCATCTTCATCACTACCACCACGCCACCACTACACTACCACCAACCCACCACTACCACCACTACTAATCAATTTAATAATTTACAATATTAATTAATTAAATCCATTCAAAACCTAAATGAAAATCAATTAAACCCACCAATAGAAATCAATTAAACTACAGGAAAGTATGATAGCCAATTCAAACAAGCATATCTTCAATCACTACTAGTACCATTACTCCCAAATCCCCCATTATTACTATTATTAATCATCTGTAATTCCATTTTATATCTTTTCTTTAAATTATCAATCTTGTTCTTACACTACTCTATGCTCTTTTTGTTATTGCCTCCTCCTTTCTCACTCACCGCCTCCGCCATTTCTTTTCAGTCTTTCCCCCTCAGATTTCCTCTATTCAACTGGATATACTTCTCCGTATATGCCTCCAACAAGCACGATATCGCCATGTCGCTCCATTTTTCCCTGTCCTTCCGGTGATCAACTGCCCTCCACCTTTCTTCCCCAGCTTTGAAATCGCCAAAATGGCCCTCTCAAATGCCTCTGTATTTAACCTGACCTCATTGCCCATTCCACCAAAATCAATCAAATTAAATGCCACAGGTCTTAGTTTCGGCATCAATCTCATGGGCATCTACCATAACATTGCGAATACACCTCCCACCACGTTCCTCTGCCACACAAACACAGAGGCAAACTCTGGAATCCATAAGACTGTGAAGAGGGTTTTGTGAGAAGACCAGAACGGTGGCACCCACTGCTTAAATTCCAGCCTTTGATACTAAAACTATCCTAGTGGCGTCGTCTCTACCATAGTTAGTTAAACACAAAAAGTTCACAACTTTTTTTTTGTTTTTCAATTTTTCTCTTTCGGAGTGGTTAATGGTGTAGTTTGATTTAGCGAAAGAAGAGATGGGCAATGAGAGTAGAAGTGGAAATGTGAGATCATGGACAAAAATATAAGCTAAAGAGGGAGATTTCTGGTTTTGTTTAATATTGAGAGAAAGAGGATTGGATGAAATACTAAAGATTAACAGAACTAAAGGGATTTGTGTTATAGGAATTTCACCATTTGTCTAATTTGCGATCATTTGTTTGATTTGTGTCTTTAGCAATATTTTCACCATTTCTAGGGTTTGGTTGGGTTGGTGGTAAAAAGAAGAAGGAGATGGGTATTTTGGGTATTAAAATAAATATTTTAATTGAAATTTGACTTTTTAAGATTTGACTAACGAAAAAAATAAAAAAAAAATGGACAGAAGGATATTATAGCGTAACAAAGCCAAAATGTAAGAACTTTTTAATTATAATTAACCATTTTTAATATCAATTTATGTGCTTTAGTTAGGAATGGCTTCTGCTTCTATTTTGCAACAAAAAATAGAATTTCTTCCTCTATTTTTTAAGTCTAATCTTCCAGCTCTGCTGCTGCTCTACTCCAGCTATGTTTAAGCTTGGATGCCGCTCCTTGATCTATTTTGGTTGTTCCTCCATCTCTTCGAGATTATTGTGATTTTAAGTATAAATATGTGATTTTTAAGTAAACGAATGGATGAATTTAATTTCTTTTGAGTAAAAATGAGATGAGTTTCTCTTTGAGAAACATGGGTGGATGAGTTTCTTTTTGAATAAATGCTACTCTGTGTGTTAATGTATGAGGTTGAGGGAAACTGTCGTGTAAAAATATAATAGTTCTTGTTGTATTGGCATTTTATAATCTAAAAAAAATTATAAAAAGTTTTATAAAATATTTATAAATCATAATATTATAATATTTATTAAAAAAATTTTAATAATATTTAATTTTTGTTTCATACAAAAAAATACGTCATTAAATTCGTTATAATAAATATTATAATTTTTAAAAATTTTTATAAAAAATTTTAAAACTCTAAAAAATTAACACAATAAAAATTATTATGTATTTTACATAGCAACCCCTCAATCCTAACGTGGAGGAAAACATTTATGACAAGTCCTAAGGGATACGTGGATGAGTTGGTCATACTTATATTTATTTTACACAGTTGTAATTCATGCTGCTATGAAATTGATTAGGGATATTATTTTTAAAACACTTGACCGCACCTAATATAATTTATTAATTATATTACTAAACAACCAGTTGATTAGGAGTTTAGTCACTATAATTTATTAATTATAGTCATTGATTCAAATATATATATATATATA
>CANXYC011006100.1:0-81744 GCA_948193065.1 Aleurites moluccanus | reverse complement strand
TTGATTATATGTATGAATATGGAAATTATATGATGTTATATTCTTGGCATTTATGAGAATAGTAATCTGTGAGTTCTACGGGTTTATGGTGGCCTTAAGCCTACCCTTGCCCTAGGACCGTCACACCACTGGAGTTGGGGTGTGACAAAAAGCAGCTACAAGAGTTACGTGACAAGAATTTCATTCGGCCCAGTAGTTCACCCTGGGGAGCACCAGTGCTGTTTGTAAAAAAAAAGAATGGGACACTGAGAATGTGTATTGATTACAGGCAATTAAATAAGGCGACAGTGAAAAATAAGTATCCTTTACCTAGGATTGATGACCAGTTTGACCAGTTACAGGGAGCTTGTTTCTTCTCAAAAATAGATTTGAGGTCAGGGTACCATCGATTGCGGATTAAAGGTAAACACATTTCAAAGACTGCTTTGAGAACTCGGTATGGGCACTATGAGTTTTTAGTGCTACCATTCGGGTTGACAAATGCTCCGGCAGCCTTCATGGATATGATGGATCGGGTGTTCAGACCATTTCTGGATAAATTCATGATTGTCTTCATTGATGACATTTTAGTGTATTTCAGGAGCAGAGAAGAACATGAGGAGCATCTCAGAATCACATTACAGATACTGAGGGATCATCAGCTGTATGCAAAGTTCTCAAAATGTGAGTTCTGGTTGACAGAGGTTGTATTTTTGGGACATGTTGTTAGTAAAGATGGCATAAAGGTGGATCCACAAAAAGTAGAAGCAGTTGCTAACTGGCCATGTCCCACTACAGTTACAGAGATCTGGAGTTTTCTTGGTATAGTAGGGTATTACCGCAGATTTGTTAAAGTCTTTTCCAGAATTGCTGCACCAATGACAAAGTTGACCCGAAAACAGGTGAAGTTTCAGTGGAATGATGAATGTGAAAAGAGTTTCCAGACTCTTAAAGACTGTTTGACCACTGTACCAGTGTTGACTTTTCCTTCTGAGGCAGATAGTTTTGCTATATACTGTGATGCTTCGAGGATTGGTTTGGGTTATGTATTAATACAGGACAGAAAAGTGATTGCTTATGCTTCCCGCTAATTGAAGAAACATGAGGTGAATTATCCCACCCATGATTTAGAAATGGCAGCAGTAATCTTTATTTTAAAGATATAGAGGCATTATTTATATGTGGTGAGATGTGAAATTTACACCAATCATAAGAGTCTCCAATACATCCTGCAGCAAAAAAAACTAAATTTGAGGCAAAGGCGATGGGTTGAGTTGTTAAAAGACTATGACTGCTAGATTCTGTATCACCCTGAGAAAGTAAATGTGGTAGCAGATGCCTTTAGTAGAAAATCAATGGGAAGTTTATCTTATGTGGCTGCTATAGAAAGACCACTGGTACGAGAATTTCGGGAGTTAATGGCTATGGGTTTAACTTTGAATTTGGAATCACAGGGACCAGAGACAGTATTGATAGCACAGTTCCAAGTGAAATCCTTGCTTATAGATGAGATAAAGAACTCCCAGAACGAGGATCCACAGTATGTAAAGATCAGAAACTTGATTCAAAATGGTAAAGCTCTTGACTTTTCTGTTGAGGGAGATATATTGAAATGTAAGGGTCGATTGTGTATTCCTGATGTTAAAGGGTTCAAAGAGCAGATCATGAAAGAAATCAACTACTCTCCTTACACAGTGCATCCGGGGGTAACAAAGAAGTACCATGACTTGAAAGAATTTTATTGGTGGCCTAACATGAAGGGCGATGTAGTACAGTTTATTTCTAAATGCTTAGCCTACCAGCAGGTAAAATTTGGGCATCAGAAACCTTCAGGTTTGCTTTAAGAAATTCAACTACCAGAGTGGAAATGGAACCAAGTGACTATGAATTTTGTAGTGGGTTTGCCAAGAATACAAAAAGGGTATGATTCAGTGTGGGTAATAGTGGACAGATTGACTAAGTCAGCTCACTTCTTAGAGGTAAAGACAACATACATAGTTGCACAGTATGCCCAACTCTATGTGGATAAGATTGTAAGGTTGCATGATGTTCCAACAGTCATCATATCTGATAAAGGTACTCAGTTCACCTCCAGATTTTGGCAGAAATTCTAGGAGGCATTGGGTACTACATTGCATTTTAGCACAATATTTCATCCTCAGACAGATGGACAGACAGAGAGAACTATTCAAACACTGGAGGATATGTTGAGATTATATGTGCTGGACTTAATAGGTAGTTGGGATCATTTTCTACCACTGATAGAGTTTGCCTACAACAATAGTTACCATTTAACCACTGGGATAGCACCATATGAGGCTCTCTATGGCAGGAAATGCAGATCACCTGTATATTGCGTGGAACCGGGTGAAAAGAAGTTAGAGGGACCAGATCTAATCAGAGAGACAATGGAGAAAATTTCTATTATTCAGCAGAAAATAAATATTGCTTTCAGTAGACAAAAGAGCTATACAGATCCAAAGAGAAAGGATGTAAGTTTACAGTGGGTGACCAGGTATTTCTAAAGATCTCTCTTATGAAAGGAGTAATGAGATTTGGGAAGAAAGACAAGTTGTTACCTAGGTATATTGGACCCTTTGAGATATTGGATCGGGTTGGAAATGTTTCATACATATTAGCTCTTCCACCGAATCTGGGACATATACATCCAGTATTCCACATTTTTATGTTACGGAAGTATGTGTCAGATCCATCTTATGTGCTTCAACCTCAAAAAATTGAATTGATGAAGCATTATCATATGAGAAAGTCCCAATATAGATTATTGATCATCAGATTAGACAGCTTCGGAATAAGAGCATTGCTATGATTAAAGTACAGTGGCGTAGTAGAAGTATAGAGGAATGTACCTGGGAGAGTGAGATTGAAATGAGGCACAGATATCCCCATTTATTTGATGTGTCAGGTTTTTATTCCTCCCTATATCTTTTAAGTAAATTCAGGGACGAATTTATTTGTAGGAGGGTAGAATATAACGCCTCAGCCTAAACCTAACCTGAACCATAAAAGGGGAACTCAGGGGAAAATATTTTCTTTGATTTGGACGTGTGAATGTTATGTGTTGATATATGAAATTGATAGATATGTATGTTATATGAAGTAATTGTATGCATAGAAGAGGTTTAAAGGCTGTTAGGACAAAATCGGGTAAATTTGAGTTTTTGATGAACTGGGGCAAAGTGGTCATTTTATATCCCCTCGAGTTTTTATGGAATAAATAACATATTTGAAGGTAAAAAAGAATATTAGGACATGAAAATGATGATATTATGTTTAAATGAATAATTATTGGAGAATTAAACCCGGTAGAAAATAATCCCAGGTAAAGCTGCTCGATTTGGGATTTCAATTGAACTAGTGGTAGTTTAGTCTTTTCCTATGTATTATGTGTTTTGCAATGTTATTAAGTCTTACCAGAGTGTTATATGTAGAAATAGGTGAACCGTCAAGTACTCCAGCTTGAAGTGTTGAACAACGGGCTGATTAAGGGCTCGAACAGTGGATTGGGGGAAACAAAGGATAAATTGTGATAAAGGTGAGTCCTCATATATATTCATTCATGATTTGCATCATATATCATATAAAAAGTCAATTGGATTGATAAAACAACATTTGATATTTTATAGTACATACAGTGCAAATTGGCCCGTAAATAAGCCCTCCGAAACGACCTAAAATGACATAAACTTTGTCTATCCATAAAATGAAATCCAGAAAGCCAATTGGGCCACCACTTGACCCAATCTTTTAGTCTTGGCCTAAGCTTTAAAACGGTACATCATGATCCACCTAAATCTTTTAGTAATATAGTTAACCAGAAACTACTTAAAAATCCCAAACGGACCTGTAACGGTGAGTGCCAGTTGCGGCAGCGCAATTTGGCCCGCTGGACTTTTTTTGACATTACCCAAATTTGTTCTAATATTCATTATAAATATATATATGATTGTTTCACAGCTATATGAATTTCATTTATACTATATTTATTGTTATATGGAGACACACCCATATAGTATTATAACAACAGGGCTACTTCTAGGGATGGCAATGGGGCGGGGTAGGGGGCAAGGAAACCATCCCCATCCCCACCCCCACCTTAGCGGGGAATCCCCATCCCTATCCCCGTTTCACATATAGGGATAATTTAGTTCACATCCCCATCCCCGCAGGGATCCCATCCCCGTGGGGATCCCCGTTTCCCGCTTAAATTTTGTATTACTAAATTTATTTATATTTATAAAATTCATAAATAATAGCTAAAAATATGAAAAAATTTATTTAGAAAATATTAATAAATTCAAACACACAAAACATCAATCAAACATAATTAAAATATAAATATTTTAATACGTCAAAAATATTCAATAATATTTTTTAATAAAATATTAAAAATTCAGCATACATTAAAGTATAAGTACTTAAATAAATTTAATATAATAAGTGCTTTCAATAAACTCCAATAACCTCATAAGAATTATTTCTTGAACAAATTATTTCAGCATACATTAAAGTATAAGTACTTAAATAAATTTAATATAATAAATGCTTTCAATAAACTCCAATAACCTCATAAAAATTATTTCTTGAACAAATTATTTCTTATATATATATATGTTATTAATTAATATAATTTTATATAAGAAATAATTAAATAAATATAATAATTAACTAAGTATAATAATGGGTCCCCACGGGGTGGGGAATACACTCCCTGTCCCCGTTAACGGGGAAAAAATATTCCCCATCCTCGCTCCCATAGAGAGACAAATCGAGGAATCTCCACCCCGTTCGGGGCAAATCTCCGCGGGGAACGAGGATTCCCCATCCCATTGCCATCCCTAGCTACCTCGATGGTGTAGTGGGTAATTCCATCGACTGTGTGCACACTGGTGTTTATGAGACCCTTGCTAGGGAGGGATGTTATATTCTCTAGTGTAAAGGCATATCACCCTTATGTAAAGTGGTCAGTGTGTTTATGGGACCCTTGCTGGGGAGAGATGTTGTACTCCCTAGTACACTTTATGATAGTGCTTGAGTACTGAATTACAGTTAGTGCGATTGCACTTATCATTGAATCCAATCCTGTTATATCATATGTGTGTTGACTTGTACATTGGATACTTATATGGATATGTATTTAAATACTTACATAAATTCTTATATGGATATTTACATGTATACTTATACAGATTTTTGTATCAACTTTTTCTTGTAATCTTATATTGATTCTACAGGCCATATATGGGCAATCATGATATTATGGACATCTACTGCATTTTTATACATATGAATTCACTGAGTATTTTTATACTCACCCCCTTAGTGATTTATAATTTTCAGGTCTGCAGTGAGGCACGAATTCCATTGGCACCTTCTACTCCCGCCTTGGAATTGTACTACCTGAACATGTAATAATCAAGCTCCAAAAGCATATGTAAATATTTGTACAGTATAGAGATTTCATGGTACTGTAAACTAAGGAGTGACATGTTTATATGTGTATTTGCATCTTTATAGTTCTGCATATAAATTATACTATAGATATATATATATGTTATACTATGAATAGAAATGATTTGATATACAGATATATAAATATTGAGTTGATATTGGAAATCCAGAGGGATCATTGATTTGAGTATTGATGTTGATGTATATTGGAAGTGTTACTTACATGTTTTATAACTGGGCATAGTCATATTATAGAGAAGATGCTGTCGAAATTTCTGCAACATTCTTAAGTTATCTAAGCTGATTACATGAATTGCATGTCATATAGTACAGTTATTTGGGTTCTTCGTGGTACTGGTAGCTTAAGCAACACTAGTATCCTAGTATCGTTGCGGCTCCCAGGTTGAATCATAACAAATATTTATTTATTTATTTAAATATAATAATTAATTATATAATTAAAAAGATTTTTATTATTTAAAATAATTTTTAGAATTATAAAATTAAAAAATTTGGTAATTCATTGGACTAAAATAAAAAAAATAATTCACAATATTTATTTTATTGTGTAAAATAAAAATATTTAAATTTAAAAATTAGCAAAGGCTCTCCGGCAAAAATGATATTCAAATTTCCTTCTTCCTACATAATTTTCAACTTTACTTTGGATGGTTGAGATAGAGTTGAGCTTTTTTAATTTTTAATTTTTAATAAATATTATAGAAAATTATGAATAAATATTGTAGAAAATTATAAAAATTATGAATACTTTTATTTATATGATTAATTATTATATTTAAATAATTAAATAAATATTAATTCATTGATTTGTTATATCTTGAGAATGACGTAAATTAAATAAAAATATTAAATTATGAAAATTGATATGAGAAATTTAGTTGTTAATTTTTCATTGATTGGCAGTGTCAACTCAAATAACCGTTCTATTCTACGTAATCATTTCACATATTTGATCCATGCACTTACAAAGGTGTGTTTTGTGAAAAAGACTCGGTTGTTGAACTTTAAGGATCTCAACTTGACTATTGCGTCTCGCCGTTAATGGTGACTAGTGGCCTAAGTTCATTATGGGTGGCTGACTGAAGACTAGGATTGGAGTCGGTGAGAGGATATGGCCGATGAATTCTTGGCTGGAGTTCGGTCTTGATGGCGACAAACAAGTTCCCTCCATTGTTGTGCAATGAGAGAAAAAAAAAATGAGGAAGAAGAAACAAAAGAAAATATGGATTTAAAATGGAATTAAAATTTTTTTATTTAATTTCACCGCATGTAATATATGTTCAAATCTAGAATAAAATTAGACTTATTTAATTTTGAAATAAAATGTTAATTCAAAAGATTATTTTGAATCTAATTAAATATTAGATATAAATTTAGAAAAATAAAACTATATGTTGAGATAAATTATTATATTATATGCATTATATTATTTTGAATCATCTATAGATTAGAGAATTAATATATTTGACTTTCTTAATTTGAATCATCAACTCCAAGAGAAGAAACTATTAGTATAACAAATCCAGCAAAGTTGGATTCATCTCTTCATATCTTTTACATATTGTTTAATACAATCCGAGAAAATACTAAAAGATTTTCAAGAATTATAGATTCTTATTTTTCAAGATAGATGAATTAGTTATATTAGAATTTTATCAAATAAATACAAATTAGATTTTACGCGTTATATTAATTTTTTTTATATAATTAAAGATTTATTTTTCATATCAAAATAAAAAAAAAATATAAATAAGAAATTTTTTTTATTTAAATTATAATCTCATAATTATTATAACTGATAAGATGAGAATTAAATCCACTTATTATTTTAAATTTTAAATTATTAAATATTAATCAATATAAGGAGAAGGGCTCTCATTATGTAGCTCACACATTCAAAGTCAATTTTGGCCTATAGTTAGAAAATATTAATATGAAAAGCCTAGAGAATAATATCTATTTGCCAAATGATATTATATCCATAATATAATATTTTCATGACAGCTAAATTCAAAGATATAGATATGATATTGGTGCTAGAAACCAAACATAGACTAATAAAATTCCAATCAAGACAATG
The DNA here is from genome assembly GCA_948193065.1 of Aleurites moluccanus. Lineage (NCBI taxonomy): Eukaryota > Viridiplantae > Streptophyta > Magnoliopsida > Malpighiales > Euphorbiaceae > Aleurites > Aleurites moluccanus. The sequence continues at coordinate 74,192 of CANXYC011006100.1, read as the reverse complement.
CTGACCAGTTTTTATTTAAGGAATATAAAAAACAGACATAATAAACTAAGAGCTTAATTATAATTAATTTGGGTTTCAATTATTCCCACCAAATCATTGAAATCAATATTTAAAATTTTAAACTAATTCATAATTACATAGATCAAAATCTTCAAACTCCAAACCCTTTTGCTTTCTTGATCTATCACACAATTAAAAGCTTTTCTTTTTCTCTTAATTTCCCTATTTCTTCCTACTAATTTATTTCAATGGTTAAAAATGAAACTTGTTAATTAAAATTTCTTCTCATTTTGTTATTTAAATTCAAGACTTGGGAAGAGGCTCTCCTTTCAAAAATGATTTGAATAGCTGAAGAGCAGCTCTGGGCTTGAAAAGTGGAACTTCATGACCAGCTCCTCTCACAGTTGCAAATGTTAGCCCTGCATATACCTCTGTCCATCCTCCCACCTTCACAAAACCCACAATTAAAAAAAAATTCTCATATATTACTTAGTACATTAGAAATAATTAAAAATAATTATCTTTTCTTTTTCTTTAATCACTAATCTTTTAGATTAGTGAAACAAATATTCAATTATTAAGACACGAACTCGATTACAAAATTGTATTCTTAATGCTATTAAATTTAATCCAATATCATTAGGCAAGCAGTCTAATTTCAGTTTAGTAGGTATAAACAAGTACATATCATTTTCATTTGAAACCAAATTAGAAACTAATGTTAGGTATTAATAGCTATGTCAACAACCTTGAATTCAAAAGAAAAATAAAATAAAAATACTATTGTCGGCCATGGACTACTAGCAATTTCAGATTCTAAACTCAATTAATTATATATTTCAACACAGTTCTGTCAGACTTCCAAACTGGATAGTTACCCTTTAATTAAATATTCCCACTTGTTGTTTAAGGTTAAAAAAAAAAATTGCCTAGGAAATAAATATAATTAGTATCTAAACTTGTTTGATTAATATAGCTAGGTAAAGAAAGGGATTAATTAAGTTACTGACCTGCTTCTTAACATACCAAGGATACCATGGAATTGTTGTTGCTAATTTAAGATGTGCAAGGGAGTATCTAGTGGCAGTAACTGGCACTACTGAGTCTACATCACCACTGCAAATAGTTCAATATAATAAATAAAAAAATTAATACAACATTAAATCTTAAGAAAAATAATAATACAAGATTATATGATACTAATACTATTAAAAATAATAAAATTATCAACCTGAATACCCAAATTCTGAGCCCACCATCAATCATTTCTCTATAAATTGGGAGAATTGAAACTTCTGTATCATTCCAATTTCGATTCAGAAGTTCACTGTATCAACAAAAACATATATATTATTTTTTATTATTTATTTTTTGTTTTTTTTGAGAATGAAATTGTGTTCTGTCATAGATGCGTGGCCTAATGTTCAGTTAATTTACCTGCAGGCAGTCCATTTATAAGGAATTTTGGTAACATTGGCATGAAGTGCTTTCTGTACATCTGGCCTGTTATAGTAAATCTCAGCATATTTTTCAGTACAAGGATCATACCCAGAAAGCTGCCTGAACATCTGAATGTAACAGGAAAATTAATGATAATGATAATAAAACTTCAAAACTGCATTTTTATTTTATAATTTGACAATTTTTTGGAACTGTAATTAGTAACTAAAATTTTATATTGTTATATATGTATATACCTTATGAGGTCGGTGAGGCAATCGAATAGTTTGGCGAGTAGATTTGCTACCATCAGAATTGTTACAAGGGGGTGCATAAATGTTATACTGATCAATGTTACCAAATTCTTGATCCATAGCATAACTATATAAAGATTCACATTCATCTGATTCTTTTTGCCTGCGAAAATCGCAGGTGTTAATGAGTTGCTGATATGTTCTATCAGAAATCATGGCATGGCTCCACCAATATGTAACTGTTCCAAGGTTGTCATAGTAGTTGTCTGTAACTGCATTTCCCACCTAATATATAATATAAAATAAAACATTTAATTTCAGTAATGCAATATAAAATTTACCAATTTGTGTATAAACTAAGATAGAAGAAGTATAGGTTATTGACTATTTTACCATAATTCCTTTGAGATTTATTGGATGCTTAGACTTTCTATTGTACATCAGAATTTCTCTAGCTAGTTGAGGAACATAATGCCCTGCATAACTCTCTCCGGTAAGATAAACTTCACGGTGTTTGTATCGTGGGAATCGATTCATCCATCGAACAAGGAATTCGAGTGAATCTTTAGCTGAACAATTAGACAGAAAATTTCAAACAAACGTAAGATTTTCTTGGCAATGCTTGTAATACCTCAGAAAAATCCAATTATTTCTTAGAAATGGCCCCATATTTACTAATAATGTGGACCAAAAACTCATTTTGTCCATGGAAATGTAATTATACTTGCTGAATAATTTGTTGTATATTAATCAGACAAATCTTAATCATAAAACCCTGATTAACTTGCTAATTCAAAGTCAGTCTATTGGTACTTTGTTACCAAATGATGAAAGACTAGAAATAATAACCACGGTATCATCATTATAAGGTAATGGTGCTAGCTAGTCATTTAAACTATGAACTACGTATATAATAAGCACGCACATTCTTTAGACAAAGAAACAATCATAGCAATCATATACAAAACTGTGACATTAGCTATATATATAGTTAATGATTCAATTCCTAGCTTCTCCTTCCTTTTTTTTTTTTATGAAGCAATGGATTCAATTCATGACATCTATTATCTTTTTTAAAAAAAAATTCTGATGCATTAAAAAAAAAAAAAAAGATCATACCAGTGCGAATGTCTCCTGTATCTTGCAAATCGGAGGTCCGGTTAGTGTAAGAGAAGCCAACACCAGCAGGAGTTTCCAAGAACAAGAGGTTAGTCACAGTGTTCCAAGAAAATTTGTTAAGATATAAACCTGAGGCAGTCTTGTTTATTCTAAATGGGCCTATTTCCTCTGACGCCCCATAAGCCACAGAAGAGCAACCAGGACCTGATGATGATCAGATTATTTGTCACTAATTAAATAAACACAAGTATATTATTGAACTCAGATGGGTCCCACAAGAATTTCTTTTGTTTAAAAAATGTAATAGATCATACTGCTACAATTGACTCTCTAACAAGTACTTGTCTTAATATTTTAGAGACTTTTTAGACCTGTAAGAAAGTTATATATATAAAAAAAAAAATTAAAATAGCAATGTCACGTTTATAAAGTTAAGTATCCGTTAATCAGAATTTAAACTCATAATTTTATTTTTAAATTTGGCTTTTAATTGGAGTTCAAATTTGAAATTTTATAGTCTTAAAAACGAATTCAGGATTACTGAATTAAAATTTCGTTGATCATACAGTTATAATAAAATAAATTTAAAATAGTTAATTAAGTTAAAATTAATCTGTGCTTAATTTGCTAAGTATGCAATTTGAGCTGGTAATGACAGATTTAACGAGAGTGCTCCTCAAAAAAAAATAAAACAAGAGTGAATGAGAACATAAAATTAGCTGGTTTCATTAGCTAGTGGAGTATTGATGGCTGCACCTACACAAGCTGACAAGGATAGCTAATTTTACTGTAATTTGCTCTGGCCTAATAATGAGGTCCTGTTTTTAGTTGCTTTCAAGCATTTATCTTTCTGATTACCTCATCCATAGAGAGACAGAGAAAAGAGAGAGATTTTCTTTTATTGGGCATTTCTTCCATATTTTTTGTATTATTATGTGTATTGCATGGCTACTTTTATTTGGGTATGAGTAAGAAGTTTCTATTTCTCTATTGGTGGTCACTACCACTACTCAAAATATGAATTTCTATTCTACTCTCTATAGCCTACAAATTTATTGGTAGTTAGGTCATTCATCTTTTAAGGCTGAAATTGAAATGGGTAGGAATTAAATTTTCATTTTTGTCTGAGGCTGAAATTGAAATGGGTAGGAATTAAATTTTCATTTTTGTCTGCATAGAGTGTTAGAGACATAGTAGTCTTGTCTATGGACCAAAACTTGCATTTGGGTCCCCTTTTCTAAAAGAAAATTAGAGGTGCTCGAAATTTCTTTTAGCTTCTAAAGATATACATATGAAGATAAGTTCATTTCATTGATTCTGATGTCGGCAACAAAGAAGTTACTGTCTGGTTATAGATATAAATGAGAGAAACAAAGGAAAAAAATCAATGTTACCCTTCAAAAATAATCCAACTAATAACCAATATAACAGTAACAACTATATAAAATTTCATTTTTTTTTTTAAATTAGGAACAACTTTCAACATGCATAAAAATGTTTGAGAGAGAGAGATTCAACCTCGCCACTAAGTTAATACTGACTGGCCCAGTAGTCGATTTATTATTTCATATTATAAGAGATTAGGAGTTCAAATTCTAATTTAAAAATACTCGAGTTGACAATAAATTCGAACAATTTTCACTATTTTTTTTTAATTAAGGATGTACGAGAAAAGGGTTTTTAAGTTCTAACCTCCATTAAGCCAAACCACTAAGGGTTTAGAGAAAGGATCATTGGTAGCTTCAGTGAGCCAGTAAAAGAGAGCTCTACCAGCAACATCTTCAACAGTAACATAGCCAGAGAATTGTTGAAAAGAGACCTTTGGTTGGCCGGGAAGTGAAGTTATTCTATCAGCTTCTTCTTCTTTTTGTGCATGAGCACTAGCATAAACTAATAATAGTAAAACAAAAACCATGGCGAGAACGATTTGTTTTCTAGCCATGATTCCTAATTACAAGAGAGGAAAGAACAAAAAAAAACTGAAAGAAAATAAATGGATTTTCACTTCCTAGTTTTGTGTGTCTGATATGAACTATGGAGTCTGCTATTTTGGTTGGAATAAATAGAGGAAGGAAGGAGAGAGAAAAAGAGTCTTGATTTCTGAATGTGATCAACATTAGCACTCCCCTCCTCCTCTAGCTTATATTTCCTATATAGAGAGAGAAAGTCCAATTTGAAAAGACTCAAATAGCCCTAAATTTTTTTAGTTTAAGCTTCAATAAAATTGTTTTTTTGGTAAAAAAAAATAGTGAAGAATGATGTTGAATATTACCATCTGGTGTGTCCACACAAAACATTTACATAATAATTAATTATATTTATTTTAAATAATATAGTATTATATATAGAAAAGGGGAAGATCTTAATTTTGTTTCAATTAATAATAACAAGGCAATGAGATCACATGGTTTTTGCTTGCCCATGAAACAGTCCCTTCAATCCTCCATTAATTCCTCTTGTATTCATATATAAGACTTTGACTACCTTTTCTTTTCTCCACTCCCTCTCTGTTGGCATAATCTCAAATCATATTCTCAATATTAATTGAACTTGTATTTTCCCAATCAAACATAGTCTAATTGATTTTTTTAATTATTTAATAAATAAGAGTTCTGAATTTAAGTCTCCTTTTATTATAATGGAGAAAATTACTCTCTAATTTAATGAGAATTATTAAAAAAAAAATACTTTGCATTATATATTTAATTCATCATGTAAAAATTAAAAAAAAAAAATTCAATCATGTCAAATATGTATAATTCTGATAGTCAAATTGAGATCTTTAAATATTTAGATTAGATTAAAATATTTGTCTATATATATATATTTATAACTCATCATATTATTTGGACCCATCTTATCATTGATGAATAAGAAATTAATTTTCATATATATTTATAAGTTTGGATAAGCTTTAACATGAGTTGTTAGTTTTATTATTCTTTAATGAAAAAAGAAGATGGTGTTTTGTCATACACGGTAGTAGCTGCATTTTTAATGTGAGGCTACTCTTTTGGAAACCTAAATTTGCAGCTAATTATAATGGTGTTGCTGCAGAAAAAAGGGCTGTAAAGTTGCGCAACAGCAGCAGCTGCTATAAAACTTATTACCTAGTATCACTAATCCATTGCCACCCAAGAAAAGAGCCAAAAGGCTAGGATAGGATACCTTTTAATGTTCAATGACTTCATCTAGCAAGTATTTCTTAACCATTTCCAATTTCTATTTTATTTATTTTAATTATTTTTGTTCCATTTTTTTTATACCTAAAAGTTTGTTCTTAATATAATTTTATTGTTTCTTCAAAAAGTTTTGGTTATATTTTAATTAAAAGAGGAATACAATGTATATACTCCATCGAGATATAAAATATGAATAAATTAGGAAGGAAAATGAAAATGAAAATAATTAATAAATTAAAATAATGAATGAATTATAAATGTTAAAATATATGAAAATTTTTTCTTAATAATAATATATTTTATAATTATTTAATACGAAACGAAAGAATAATTATTAAAAAAAATTAATATTTTTAGTTCAATTAATAAATTTATTGCATTGTATATTAAATTAATAGGTATGACAATAAGACAAATAATAATTCACCATTTTCATCCTAGCTCAAGAGTGAGTCGTTGAAATAGCAATGAGATAGCTAGCTTTTACTAATTTTATACATAATTTAACAAAATTATATAATAAGGAAGAAATTTCGAATAGATTTAAGATGAAATTGATAGAATAAATAATATGTATATAAGTTTTAAAAACTCATATGTTGAAATTTTTTAAGATAAAAGAATATGTTATAAAATATTACGAGATCAGTATTATATTTATCTTATTTTTTTAATATGAAGAATTAAAATTATTATTTTATTGCATATTTGTTCATAAATCGAATTATTTTTAAAAATAATTATAAGTTTGAACGTATCAAATTTTTAAAAATTTAAATTTTTTACATATAAATTCTAAATATGAATAATTTTTTTATTAATAATATTTCTAGAAGAATCTTTAAAAAAAAAAGTGTTAATTAGTTATCAATAACAAATTACTTTTTATAAAATAAAGGAGCTTTTATTTATTTATTTGTATAGTTCACTTTTCGCGCACGCGAGAAGGGAGTGATGGAATTCTATATATGGCATGGAGTGAGGCCATGGTGATAATGGCTATGATGATGGCTGTTTTGGACTTGTATTACCCTTCAAAGAGGGTCTTCATTGCCTCCCACAAAGCTTAACATTATCTGCCCATCATTTTTTTTTCTTTGCTCTATTGAGTACTGTTGTTTGTATTATTCCCCATTATGCTCTTTCCTTTTTGAAAAATTATTCAATAATTGACTGTATCCTCACTAGTATACAGGGAGGAAGCTAAAAATTACTTTTGAGTATAACCAAAATTAATCTTGTCAAAAAAAATTAGATTTAAATAAATCAAGTGAAAATTTTTTTTATAGGTTAATGATATTTTTAATTAATTTTGAGTGGGCCAAAAATTAATTAATTATGTGTAAAAAATATTGAACTTAAATGAGTTAAATAAAAAATTTTCTATAAATTAATGAAATTTTATTTTTGTCGAGTGACCCAGCTCACCTGAACCCCATTAAGCTCCATCGGTCCCGCTAGTATAAATATATTAAGAAATTTTTATAAAAATACCGAAAAATAAGAAAAAATTTCATTTTCACTGTTATAAAAATATTTTTTCAAAAATACTACATACCTAAAAATATTTTTTTTAAAATATGATATATACCAAATATACCGAACATATATCAACACATATACTAAAAAACAGTAAAAAAAAAAAGAACTGTAAAAATGAAAAAAAAAATAAAAAATATATATATTTATGTAATTTTCCCATATATAAAAGATTCATTATTTTTAAGTTCAAGTGAATCCTGCACTTTTGTGAGTATATATTGTATTTTAAATTAGTATATAATGAATAATTCTCCCTTTGAAATTTTATATTTTGTTTGCATTTCTCTTCTTATTTTTTAAGATTTTTATTTAATACAAAATAAATTATCTAATATGAGATTAGGAGATCAATTTATATATAAAAAAAGAAATCACTTATTTTACGATGCAATTTCATAATTAAATTTCCAATCAAAATAATAATATTGAGTTTTTATTTAATAATATTAAAATAATCTCCAAAAATAAAAGGTTAGTTCTAATTAATATGGTGAATAACAAATATCAATTAGGTTAATTTTGGACAGCATCCGAATAAATTTTATTAATTTTATTTGGTAATAAAAAATAATTTGAAGGCCAATTTAAATAATTTAAACATAATGTAAATTATTTTATAATTTGGTGTCAATTATAGATTTTATATTAGTTTGTTGAGTTACCTATACACTTATAATTTTAGTAATAGGTAATTAAAAATTATTAGATTTTAGCCCAACAAATAAGAATAAAATTTACTTTGATATCATAAAAAAAATTTATTAATTTTATTGATGATAAGAATGCAGAGCGTAAGTTATTTTATAATTTTTTTATTAAAATATTTTAATTATATAAGTTTAAATTAAATTATTATGATTAGATTATCCATTTATTTGTAATGAGATTTTTATATCTCAATAATATTAGATTTTTATTTTTATTTTTGAAAGGTGGATGTTTAGTTTCAAATTTCACATATTAATCAGGTGATATGTCATATAAATGTACTATCTCCACCACATTGTTTCGCAATTATACTGTGGGTTCTTTTATTATTATTTATTGTTATAATTATCGCCAGTGAAATTAAAATAATAATTTTAATATATTCTTGCTTGCTAATGAATTTGTGTTCTGAACAATTAACTTTAGAAGATTCCTTTATTGAAGTTTCTAATTTCGTCTTTTTGGATTCTTTGATAGTACTTCTCCCTAATAACAAAAAAGATGATATGATTTCTACCAAAAAAAAAAAAGATATGATATTTGTTTTTTTCCTTTTTTTTTTTTTAATTTCAAGAATTAATAATGACATGATCCCTAGGAAATAATGTAAGAATAGGTACAAGGTAAAATATAAGTTGGTGGTATTTTTTTTCTTTTTTCTTTTCTTATTTAAAGAGTAGCCATTTTCTTACATATTTAATTAAATAATTCTAAAAATTAGATTTTAGAGCTTACTAATGTTTAATGCTTCCGCTCGATACAAAAAAAAATTTAATTTTAGAAAATTCTTAACATTTTACTTTTATTTAAATATATTTAATTATTTTTAATTCATTTTTTAAAAATACTTTTACCTCTTCAAATTTTATTTTATTTTAGATAAAAAATAAAATTCTCACTCATAAAAATGAATAATTATATGATTAACTGTAAATAAAATATAAAATTTTATAAATCATAAATCATATTCATGAATTTAATTCAAAATATGATAATCTACATATGTTAAAATATTTATTACTTTATATTATTAAGGTTTAAAGTTAATTTTTGAATACACAGATTAATTATGAGAGTATTTTTTAAAAATATTTAAAAAGAATTTCATATTAATAAATACATAAATTAATCTAAAATATTTTCAATTAAAATAAATTTAAAAATATATTAGATTTAAATTCTTAAAATATGAAATATATATTTATTAGTGGAAATTTTATATATTTTAAATTTATAAAAAAATGAAAATGAAAATAGCATATAACTTATAATATAGGAAAAATTCTCTTTACTTTATATATATAATATATTTTTTTTTTCCTTCACCCAAAATTTAAATTTAAGACTCATCGGAAAATATAAAATTTCAATAATTAGAGTCTCTAGGAACAGAGAACAATTTAAAATACAATATAATAGATGTGTATATCTATATAATTTATATGTATGTGGGTGCAGTAGCAGCAGCAGCAGCAGCTGTACAAGACTAGAAGTAATTATGATATTTATGACTTAATAAAGAGAAGATATCAAAGTAGTGAGTAGTTGAAACTTGTAAGCCCTTAGGAGGGAAGACCCTTAGGCTAGGTCTGGTTTGATGTGATTTAAATAAATATTTTAAATTAAATTAAAAATTATTTTGAAGAATTTGTAAATCAAATTAAATTATTTACTTATAATAATCAAATTATAATAAAATAGTTTGATTTGATTTATAAAACGTTTTGATTAATTTAGTTGCATTATAAAATAAAATTATAATTATAATTGATAATAAAAAGAAAATCTGAAAAATGAAAATTAGGGTAGATAAAAAAAATTATATGCATAATTTATTAAAATGATAAATAAGTAAAATTCAAATCATTGTATATATTTAAATAATTTTAATTATTTTTAAATCAAATTAAATCATTAATTTTTTTAAAAAAATTATCAAACTAAATTAAATCATTTAATTTTTTTTTAAATTATCAAATTAAATCAATTTAAATCATTTAAAAAATTAAATCAAACCAAACCAAATAATCAACAACCCTACCTTAGTCCCTCCACTTTCACTACTGTTCCACTTGTTATAGTCATTGGAAAACAAAAAAAAAGGTGAGAGTCACTTTCAATTAGTCAAATTTTCTGTCTCTGCAAAAACCTTGAAATGTTCATGTGTTTTAATGGAGAATTTAGGCACCTCATCTCATCTACTTCCCCCATGAAACAGCCCTTGCCAATGAAATGATCTCTAATAACCCTCTCTGTTACTAACTCATAATTTATTTATAAATTTACTTCAAATTTGACACTGTTAAGATTAACTACTGAGAACCAATATTTAGCATTTGAATTCTTCACATTAAGTTGAGATTTTTAGAATATTGTTTTAAATTTTAGTTTAAAATTATTATTGAAACACTAAAAATTAAAAAATTTAACTCTCAACAATTGATTCACCAACAACTATCTATAAACATCAAATATTAACCATCAAACATTAATGGTAACATTTGAATTAAATACTATTAATTTTTAATTACTTAATCAATATTTTTATATAATAAGAAAATAACTCTGAAAGATAAAATTTACATATCATAGGCTAAATTTATCGTAAAAATTTAACTTAGAAATTTTATAAATAAATAAATTATTTACATTAAAATCAATGCGTATATGTATTTATTAATTAAATTAATTTTTAAATTAAAAATTTATTTTTAACAGAGTTTTAATAATAATATTAAAAAAATAGATAATATTATTCTCTTTTTATTTACGTAAAAATAAATTTATATTTTATTATTAAAATAAAAATATATTTATATAAATTTATTTTTATATAAATAAAAAAAAAATATAAATCTTCATATTATTTAATAATTCTTCAAAAACAAAATCAACCTAAGATTTTGAATTTAGGTAGCAAATGCCACCAAAATTTTGACTGGCTCATCATTAATTGATGTACAGTGGAAAGTCATTTTCCCTGTTTTCTTTTTCTTTGAATTAAAAGCCTCATTTATTATCTTTAATATTTAAGATTAATTTTAAAAAAAAAACAATAATAAAAATAAATAAATAAATGTGTTTGGTTCTTGAGTTTACTTCACTCAAAAAGTTCGTATCTCTTAGACACTGTTTAAGGCTTGTGGTCTGCAACTGAAAAGTAAAGTATCAGAATCAGAAAAAAAAACAGATATCCACAGTTTTATGAATGAATAGTACTTACTAATTTACTAATCACACTCTCTGAGCAGAGCTCTGGTGGTGACCACACGTGCCACCAATTTGACCCTTAAATATTGTCCAATCAAATTCTTTGTTTTTGGTCAAAACTTTTGCATTTCTTCATCTCCAACTTTCTTTTGCATATGCAATTCACTTCACATTTAAGATTGCAAAACTATGCTAATAGTAACAATTTCTAAAATTGAAAATTTTTAAGTTTCATTATTTTTTGTTGTGTAATATCTAAGTGTTTCCCAGTTTCTATTTCTTTAGGATAGTGTAGTTTCAGTCACTATAACTAAATAATTTGGATTTTTAATTTCTTAAAAGTCACTTCTTTTATTACATAAATGTTAGTTAGTATGATAATTTTGAGTACTAAATTTTGAATTTTTTTAATTAGAGGAGTGATGTTTTTGGGGATTGATATTTTTTTCATAGCCAAGATTCTTATTTAAGTTTTGATAAATATAAAATTATAATCTATCACTTTCTCTTCATATTTGTTTTTAAAAATCTACAAATCATTAGTGTTTAATGCAAGAATTTTAAGATCTAAAAATGTCATGATAATCTTTTCATCAATTTTAATAGATCTAGTATTCTATTTTTTGGGATCTAGATAAATCTTAAATTTCTAGATTTCTTGAATTTATTATTGTTATTCTTCTCTATAATATAGTGTTTATGTAACTATGATCCTTAATCTAATAAATTTTTATCATTTACTCATAAAAAAAATCTTTTCAAATGTGTGTGTTGTATCATATGCTATGAGTATAATATTATATGTTTAAGATGCACCATTGTTTACTTAATTATATTTTCCATTATTTATTGATAAGAAATTAAAATAATATAGTAAAAAAAAAATAATTTAATCAATGATATGTAATTTGAATAATTAAGACTGAGACTCTAAGACTAAATTACATGGATGAGATTACGATAATTTTTAATTCAACAGTATTAAATTTTTCTTTTTAAATATGAAATCTTAAATTTTAGCTTTAATCAGAATTAATATTAAAAAAAATTAAAAAAAGCTGATTGTAAATAATTCTCTCTCTTTAAAAGGTGTTTAAAATTTATTTTAAAATAAATATGAAATGTCATTTTAAAATTTTAAAAACGTTAAATATATTTTTAAATATTTAAATAATTAATTTAAAATATTATTTTAAAATTAAAAAAAAATAAACATTATAATTTTTTTAAAATAAGATTTTTAAAACTCTATTTTAATCACAATTTTTAACCAAATACTCTAGTAATTTGCAGAAGAAACGCCTTCAATTTTTGACCTACCGACATCCAATTTAGCTTAAGCTCCGCAACATCATTGTCAAATTGATTATGAATAATTACATGTATATATATATATATATTTTTGTGATAAGATGATCAAATAGCTTTGCACACGTGCATAATTGACATTCGATGGGATGTGCCTCACTTACGTTCAAAGAACAAGTTAGTTGATATACTTAAACCAATATCATTAATTTTGATTATATATATTTAAATTAAATAAGAAAAAAATCATCGTGTTTTTAACACTCATAAATCATGCAATTTGACAATTTTTTGTTCCATATAGACGGAAGAGTTTCCTAATCAGAAAATTATTAAAGAAAATTTCCATATTATTGCCCTTATTGATTTTCTATAAGTACTAAATTTATTTACAAATAAATCAAATTTTGTTTAATACTATAAAATTAAATTTATGTTAGTAAGTAAAATCAATATTTTAATTTATATGAAAAATGAAATTATAAAAAATATTAAACAATAAATTTAATAAAATTTTGTGAAATTTATTTAATTATAGAGATTTAGGTAATATATATAACTAAAAGAATTTATTGCTTTGAGCTAAAGGCGATGGAGTGGATAACGAATAAAGAGGTACTATTTTCTATTAAGATAATTATAAACTAACAATTGAATTCACTACAAAAAAATATTAAACTTTAATAAAATTAATTTAATATTAGTGGAGATTTATTATTAAAAATAATAATTCATAGTATATACATATATAATAATATGTTAAAAATATTATCAATAAAATTAGGATAAATGATCTCAAAAAATTCTAAATCTTAATTTTTTTTTATTGTGGTTACTAAAATTTAATTTTTATTAGCAAATTACTAAATTTTTTTTTATAATTAGAAGATTTAAAAATTTTATTGAAATAATATCATATCATGACATATCATCTCAATCATTTGACATGATATGTAAAATGATACGGATGACATGTTTGTGTGAGTTTTTGGCTTATTTTTTGGGTGACTGTGCGACTTCTGATTAAAAAAAATTATTTTTTTTATAATTTACTTGTAAATAGATTTAAAATTATTTTTCCCTATAATTGTAAAGAGGAGAAAGAAAAAAGAAAAAAATGTCATTCTAATTAAAGACACTAGCTAATACACTATCAAAAATCAAGAAGTGATCAATTATGAAATAAGTGAGTCCAAAAGTATCTTTTCATATATTAGTTTTGTGATGTTGACCAATTGGGTATGTTTCTACAAGTATCCAATATCTATACCTATCAACTTTACATTTCAAATTAATCACTAATAATTCTTAACATTATTGTATGTCAATTTTGGATCAAATGACAATAAAATGTTTACTTCTTTTCTCATTGACTCTTCTCACGCTTGTAATATTCTTGCTATTATTATGATTCCTTATAATTGCGATGAAACTATGTAATTAAATCAAATTCTATTATCATATATGTTAAGTTCACAACTTCATTTAAAATGGTTTTCCACATCTATAGAATAATTTTTCTATATCTTAAAATAAAAGACCTATTTGGAATTCAAAATAAATTAAGAACAATAAAATAAACATGAAGGTCATTGTAAATTTTCAAAAAAGTTCATTAACATTTGACTTCACAAGTGATGTTTCAGTAGGAGATCAGTAAACATTTGATTACCCAGTTATTAACCTAATGATATACGATTTTAATTGGTTTCAAATTTCATTGTTAAAATAATATAACATTCCTCTAATAATCTACTAATAAAATATTTGTTTTGTAAATCATAATGCAGAAAATTTAATGTTTAAAGTTTTGAAAACGAATGAAATCAGAAAATTAATTTTACAACGAATGAAATCAGAAAATTAATTTTACATGGATCAAGAATTAAATAAATATTAAATCAAATGAGATTAAAAATTAATCGATGATTAGAGAAAGTAAAACATAAAACACTTAAAATTATGTAAAAAATTAAATTTGAATACAGTTAAAAATTTTCTATATGCTTATGTGATTTTTTTTTTTCTAAAATGACTTAAATCCACTAGGTCTCAGTCCGTCCTGGTTTTAAAATTTAATAGCTTTGCTCTTAAACCTTTGAAAGAATAGAGAATTTGTAATGGAAATACAAAAAGTTTTCCAAAATAGATTCCTCCAAAAAATGAGTATAAATGATTTTTATATGATTAAATTTACTTTTATGGTTGATAGTTTTCTACATAGTTTTTTATTTTCAATTTTAAATATTTACTTCTTTTTTTTAATTTTAAGTTTGAAATTTTAATTTTATGGCTATAATAATGATATTATTATGTATATTATTTAAATATAGGGAACATGTTTAATATAATTTTTAATTCTTCCAAAATTATAATTTTAGATTATTTCCAAATAAATAAATAAAAAGCAAATAATAGGATAAGGCCAATCTTATAGGAAACATGTTGATTGGCATTAGGCATGCGAAGTTATCTCAAACAACCCCACTTTGGTAGGACAATACCATACCCATAAAATATCTAATAGAGACCCCAACTACCAATAAAACCATCATAGCAACACAATTTGCTTAATATTTATTGCATTACTATCACTACTTGAAACTTCTATATTGTGTATATTCTTGTTTTAGAATTGAATTTTAGTAACATATCCAAATATCAAAATATATCACAGTGATAAGTGTATATTTTTTTAAATAATAAATTTAAAATCGATTTTCTTAATTTTAATATTAAAAAAAAATTTAATAAAATAATTTACTTCTAATCAAATTGTGAATACACAAAATTTAATTTCAATTAAAATTAAAATTTGTAATTTATAATTTTAAAATCGATTTTGATATCACATCAATTACCTTATATGCTCTTTCATTTCTCTTTGACGTCCTAATTACTTGATTGACATAAGGGCCAGCTAATTAAGACTTAGTATGCAACTCCAAAAAATATAGTCATTAATCTGCAATTTAACATTAATTAGTTTTGGATTATTTAATGATTATTCTATTATTTATTCCTTATCAATTAGTAGAACACTCATAGTCAAAGCCAATTATATATGTGTTTCCTATCCAATTATATTTCCAAATATCAAAATTAATTGACCCCATGAAAGCTAATTAGGAGATCAAGACAATCGATCAAATCAAAATGTTTTTTATTTTATTTGCATAATAAGATAAAGATCTTAGCCATCAATTATAAGAAGACCAGAGATTAAATTATCTAGGGATCTTATGATGACTTATTCCTTTAACATTCATCACACACGTGTAAACTTTAATTATATTATATTTATATAATCAACCCCACCACTTAAATAATACAATTCTTTAGTTAAAAACTAATTCCCTTGCTTATAGTTTAAGGAGATTTGGGTCACCTTGCTTTGGGACTATGCCCTAAATCTATAAATTGTTATACTTATAATAATCATATATTTCATTATATTATTATATGCTTTATTTATTTGGAGTCAGGAGTTAGCTTCTTATAAGTTTTTTTTTTTTATCATACAGCTTATTGCCTTCAAATTAAAGACAACTGATACCTTTTCTTTTTCTTTAGTTAAAATGATATTATCAATAAATCAATTAATGATTTTTGTGTGAAAAATAAAAAATTATACAAAACTAAAACATAATTAAAATGGGATACACATTATCAACTCTTAGTAACATATCATGATAATATATTTAGAATCGAAAAATTATTAAATAGGACGATAATATACTTTTTAGATTGAGAGAACTGTTGTGTTAAAAATATAGTAGTCCTACTTTATTGTCATTTTAGAGTTTAAAAAAATTTTGTAAAAATTTTTAAAATTTATAATATAATATTATTTATTATAATGAATCTAATGATATATTTTTTATATGAAACGAAAATCAAATGAATATAAAAATAAATATTAGAAGTATGTTAAATATAGATTATTAAATTTTAATGGTTTAAATTTAACACACTTATATTATATTTTTTAAACTTATTTAATTTTTATTCCGTACAAAAAAATATATCATTGAATTCGTTATAATAAATATTATTATATTATAAATTTTTTTTAAACTTTAAAATGACAATACAGTAGAGGTTATTGTGTTAATCCATACTTTTTTTTATTCATATAAAAGTGAATTTATATAAATATATCTCTATTTTAACTACACATGAACTTATTTTAATGTAAATAAAAATAATATATTTTTATCATACTTAATAAATTAAGTGTAACTATAAGGAGATTTTTTTTTAATAAATAAATTAAGTTTGCCCTCTCTCAAAGATTAATTTTTTATAGTTAATATGTTTTTTTTTTCTTTTTAATTTGTCAAGTTTTCTTCATTTAAGGTTTCAACCCCTCACAACCCATGGAGAGTATTAAACTATGTCTAAATGTACAGACTATGGACTAATAATAAAGTATACATAAATCTACAAATATCATCTAGCCCTCATATTTGCCCAAAACCCAAAATACTTGGACCCACCTTTTTGGTGTCTTTTATTTATGGTGTATAGAATTTGACCGTTATGGCCTGACTATTCGGATCATCTCAATCTCACCTAATTTTGAATTTCAACGGTCTCCTCTTCTGAATGGAAACCTAATTGGACCGTTGCAAACCCTTTATTTTAATGGCTAATCTAATCTCCAATTTTCCATTAGCCAACCGTACCATATATATATATATATATATATATATATATATATATATATATAATCCTTTTTCATATTAATTAAGTTCCATTCTCTCTTTCTCTCTCTCTCTCTCCTTGACACTCGTCTGGGTTTTACCATTAATTCTTGAAAATAGTGGTGGGTCAAAAACACAATTGTTCTGGGTTTGCTCTGCCATTAAGTCAAGAATTTTCAAGGTTATTTGTACAATGGAGAACCTGCAAGAAACACCAATCAAAAAGTCAATGAAATTATCTGAAGATTTCAAAACACCACCTCAACCGGATAAAGAAATTGATCCAAAATCTCTAAATTCAAGTACTGATTTAAGAAAAAGTAGCACCCCAGATCGTCTCAAAGTTCCCAAGGCTTTTAAGTACACTGAAAGGTATAGAAAGAGTACTTTTGATTTGATTTCTCTCTCTTTTTTTCAAATTTGGGTTCCAATGAGGCTCGAATTTTTGAGCTCACCACTGAGCTAAAACTCACTGACAGTTTGATTTTATCTATAACAATTACTTAATGTTTCAGTCTTTGCTTATTCTTTTTTCTGTTCTGGGATTACTCAATTTCAGGTATAGAAGCCCAACTGATCTAATGGTGTCCCCTGTTACAAAAGGCCTTCTTGCAAGAAACAGAAAGGGTGGTGCTGCTCTGTTGCCTCCTAGCATGAATCAGCCCAAGGTATATATACAAAACTAAGCATCGGGATCGCCTTTTTTGGATCACGTTTGGTTTGCTCTAAAAATAGGAATGAAATAAATCATTCAATTCCATTTCTTTTTTTTTTTGGTTCACATGAAATAATTTGAATTTTTGTTAACAAAATTGTTTACTTCTAAGTATAATTTTTAATATTATCATTGAATAATTTTATATTTTCATTTTCATTCAAATTCCATTTTATACTGTTTGTGTGAGAGATTTTGTACTCATTATTTTCTTGGTGCTCATGAATGCAATGCAATGAAATGAAATTTTCTCTTTTATGTGATTTTGGCTGCAGGTTCAAGATATAGAAAAGGATGTGATCTCTTTCAAGATCGAGATATAAAAATTATTGGTTGACGAAGCTGCACAATCAGATGGATTCTTGAACTTGATGAATTTTTTGGAAAATTAGTCCTGTTGTTGTGTATTATTTACAAGAAATTTTTTACATGGGATGTAAAAAAAATTCAAGTTCTGGTCAATTTTCAGCTCTTTTGCAGTATCATACTGAAAATTATACCATGGACTCTGTTATTTTATATTAAGAATAGTGCAAGTTTTAATTTACAAAATCTGATGGAATACTTCATCTACCAACATCAAGCTCCCCATGAATAATGTGAGATATTGGACCGAAATCAATTATCAGTCTAAACGAACTTCATACCATTGTACAGAACCAACATCTCCATCAATTTCAAGTTCGCAAACTGAACTTACCAAGAAAGAAACTGCATCATCAATAGTTTGAAATCTTGCAAGGTCTGGTGGCAATGACTTGTTTGGCCAATTTTCGAGATAATCTTTCAATTTAGCTCTTAGCTCCTCTTCAGAAACAAACTTCTCATCTAGTCCAGGTTCTAATAATACATAAGTCTCTGTCTTCTGATAAACCCTTCTCCTTCTCATTGCATAAATCTGGTCACAAACATTAAAAATCAGTGAACATATCAGGAATTCATTTTATAGATTCCTAAAACAAATTATTTGAACTATAATTGGAATCCTCAAAACAAATATCGCAGACAAATTAATAATTAACTAGAAACAAGGATTTAGGGAAGAAATGTTTTACCATTACTGAATCACGGCGCAGGCTTATCAAGTTAGAATGTTTGAGATTAATTGAAGAAGAAAAATTTTCAGGAATGCCAACTGAACTTGGTCTGAGAAATGGTTGATAAGTCTTTTGTCTCCGATTATTTTTACCTACAAAAAAAATTTGGATAGAGGAAACTATCAGTTATTCTCTGCTTATGTGGGATTTTAAATTAGTATTTGATTTGTGTATAATTTGATTGTTAATTTGATCATATTTTAGTTTTCTGTTTCTCTACCATTTGGTTAAATAAATAAATAAAGAATAAAAAACCAAACAAAACCTTAAGAAACAGATATGTTTGTGAAGGTTTCAAAAATTCTATAAAAAAAAATCCAGAATCATATCAGATTGCCAACTACAACAACTAAACCAAACAAAACCATGAACACGTAAAAGGGCTTTAATAAGCCAACAGTTATACAAAACCCCAACTCATATTTACAGTGTCCAATGCTCATAATTCCAGTAAATGCTTTATTCACATATAAACTAACTTGTAAATTGAATATAATTCACAATAAACAAGAAAAATACAAGTTACTTACAGTTAAAACTCAAAATTTGTAACTGTTTCTCAAAGACTCCCTCCATTGAAGCAGCAGTAGCTGTGTTTGAGAAACAATCCAAATAATTTAAGAGCAGATACAGTTTGTGGAGATAAGATATTAAACTCAACCTCTATTTTTCTCATATACCTTATCCTCTCACTTTTCACATATTTATGCACATACCCTTCTCATTTTAGTATTTCTTTTTTCCCCTCTCTCACCCCTTAATTTCTATTTTTGTTTTCCAACTGTGTCATTAGAGCTCTATTTTAAGTCATTCAAGTTGCAAAATATTTAAAAATTTACTACTTGGCCTAATTTCCTTATCTCTAATAGTAATGACCAAAACTAGTTGTTTATGTACATATTTTGGAAGGGAAGAATTTTTAAGATATGAACCCTTTTAACTCTTATATTATGATATAATATAGAATTTTAATATAGATTTATGACAACAAACTTTAAAAACTAATTTGTTAAAATTAGAGAGCTCATTTCTATATTAAATTCATATAGTTTTCATTTTCAATCAATGTGAGTTTTTTCCATATATTTGTTTTTTATTTATATATTCTAACACTCTTTTCAAGTGACAATTGAGTAATTTCTTTTTCTTAAACTCAATTGTCACTTGACAAGCTGTTAGTATTTTATATATCTGTTTGGTTTGTAAAAAAGTTTTGATTTCTGGTTTGTTAAAAGAGTTTTTGATTTTTTTTTTTTTTTTGTACCTGTTTTAATATCATATAAAATTTTAGTGTAAATTTAAATAATCAACCTTAAAAGTTAACTTATTAAAATTAGAGAGTTCATTTTTATATTAAATTCACATATTTTTTATTTTTAATTAATATGAGATTTTTCACATGTTTATTTTTTGTTTTTGTTTTCTAACATATAAGCATTTGACTCCGTAGATTATTAGGTTTTAAAATAAAGTAATGAATATCTATAAAAGTAGATATTAAGATTCTAATTTGATCTGAAATAATTATTATTAATTAATTTATCAAAATAAATCTAAAATCAACATGTCCTTTTTCTCAATTTAAGTTCCAATATAAAATTATATAATCTCATAATTTAAAAAACGATGTTAATATTATGTTTTTGGTTTGTTGAGAAAGTTTTTATTTTTTATTTTTTATTTTATATATGTTCTGATATTATGTAGAATTTTAGTATAGATTTGGAGAATCAATTTTAAAAATTAATTTATTAAAATTGAAAAGCTTATTTTTATATTAAATTCAAATAATTTTTATTTTTAATTAATGTGAGATTTTTCGCATATATATATATTTTTTTATTTATTTTGTGTTGTGTCATATAAGCTTTTGACCCTGTAGATTATTAGTGGATATAAAGACCTTTCACTAGGAAATATTTTTAAAAATAAAGTAATGAATATCTACAAAAGTAGATATTAAGATTCTAATCTCCTGCGAAATAATTGTTATGAATTAATTTACCAAAATAAATCTAAAAATCAACATGTCCTTTTTCTCAATTTAAGTTCCATTAAAAATTTATATAATCTCATAATTTTAAAAACGATGTTAAAATTAGGTTATCAGAAGGAACGAAGCCAACACTTCTTGTTTGAAAGGGGTAAAGAAGGAGGGTTAGGACTAACTGGGATATATATATATTTTTGAGTATTTAATATCTATACTATTATTGGCCCCAAGCTCAGCAGTGGCTCCATCTTTGGTTACCAAATATTCAAAACTCATTGATATGATATGTCTTCCATAGTTTAAAAGAACTAAATTTCATGAGAAAATCTAGAAATAAAAGATTGTATTAGCATCTCTTACAATGAGAAAAAATTAAAAAGAAAAGTTACATTATAGGAGTTATTTTTGCATAGATTTTAGGCAATTTAGATGGGGAAAAAAAATCCAAAAGAAGATTGTGGAAATACAAAACTTGACAAAAGATACAACTATAAACTATTATTATATGGTAACAAGTAAAACAATATTAGACTTTATCTTTTACCGCCTAGAGCAGTTACTAAGTTAAAATTGGCACCAATGCCAGTATCTTAGTTACATTAACATTATACCAAACCGAAATTTTCTCTTGGCCTTCCACTTTAAACCCTAGCTACTCCTCAATTTCCCTTGCCCTTAGCTCCTTCTTCCTAATTCCCTTGTTTTTATCTTAATTCTTCCAAATCTTGCATACTGATTTTTATATTTTTATTTTCTTGTTTACTATTATTATTATTTTGCGGGATTCAACTAATTGGTGTTTACCTTCTTCTCATCCCCACAAGAGAGAGAGAGAAAAAAAAAAAGAAAAAGAAAATTTTGTGTATCTCCTCTGCTTTTGGAATAATAATAAATTTTGGTTCCAAGTTTGAACATATTGGCATTTTGGATAGGTTCTTAAATGAGTTGAAGGTCTTATTAATTGGGTTATCATTAAAGCACATTTTGATGTAAGTTTCTCTTTTACATTCTTATTTTAATTAAATATGTCTTTTTTTTTTTTGGTATTTTGCTTAGAGAAATTATACATGAAAAGGTTAATATGTTCATGCATGTTCAAGCTAGAAAATGACATATAAAATTATTAGGGTAGATATTGATATATTGAATTCTATGGGATTTGACAGAAATTTTTCATGCATCTTCTATGCTTTTGCTTTTGCAATTGATTCTTGGGTTAATTACTCTAATATTTCTATATTTTTATAAATTATATTAAATTATCTCTGTATTTTTAAAATTATATTAAAATATTTTTATATTTTATTTTTTTCCATTTTTTTATTAATTAAAACTCAAAAAGTCAATTTAAATAGAGTTAATTACTCTGACGTTCTTATATTTTTTTAAATTATACTAAATCGTCCATATATTTATAAAATTATATAAAAGCATTCGTACATTTTTTCATTTAATCAAAATCGCATTTGGTAATCTCACCGCCTGCTGATTTCTATTTACACTGTTAAAAGAAATTTTCAAGTCACATTTAATTCTTGACTTGAATTTATCAATTTTAAATTTACTCAATTTGAATATAATTTTCAAATAAAATTTTACGTTTATGTTATAAATTAAAAAAGTTTTTTCTTGATTTAACTCTGTAACTTCTTTTTCAATAAGAAGAATCACTTGTTATCCTTGAAATTCAGGGGTTATAATGCTAGTGTTTTTATATCCCTAATAAAAAACACTAAAAAAATCAGAACCAAATTGGATGGAAGAGGAAAAATTAAACCTTATATAATTTTGATTAAAATAAAATGCAGATACATTTTACAATAATTTTGTAAATACATTGACGATTTAATATAATTTAGAAAAATGCATAGATGTTAGAGTAATAAATCCTAAATATTTTAATTAAAAGTTAAATTTTTGGGTTTTCACTAACGGAAAAATAGAGAAAATTAGACGAAAATACCTCATTGTCTAACGGAAGCAAAATATAAGGATATTTTAGTATAATTTTAATATAAGGATGATTTAGTATAATTTATAAAAATACAAGGATGTCAGAGTAATTAACTCTCGATAGTTTTATAGTATAAACAAAATGATCATGTAATATTTTACATTCAATGTTTGAGCTATATTTAGCATTAATGTTGTAATAATTGTTAAAAAAATTGTTGTGTTTGATCATAAAAACAAATTCGTTTGAAATTGTTTTTTGTAAAAGTAACAACATTTTTATGCCTTACATTTATATATTGCTAGACTAAAGAAATTTTGCTGATATCTTAGTTTTTGTGTAAAATCTGATGTAAATTGTGTTGTTTCCTCAATTGCAGATAAAATTCCTGTATCAAGGTAACAATTACAGGAAGGTCTTAAGGGATCATTAAAGCGATCATCACAAAACAGATAAGATAATTAATTGGCACTATGGACAATGAAAATGATGTTGTTACTAAGAAGAATTCAATTAATTCAGAGGGGGCTAATAATGCTCAGCAGAAAATTTTAACTCCTCCCCCATCTTCAGAACTTTCAATAGAGTCTGCTGGACAGGATGATTCTACTAATCCCCTTCTCAAATCGAAACCAGCGAGTCTTGACTTGAAAGGAGTTGAGAATCCAAGCATGAACATACAAGAATCATCAACAATGTCCGCTCAAAATCAAACAGCAGCTTCAGCTGCTGAAGCGTATGATCCGAATCGAATTCCATCATCCATTTTCGCTAGTAAGCCTGCAACACCTATGGAATGGAGTGTTGCTTCAAATGAATCATTGTTTAGTATTCATATGGGGGGAAATAACAGTTTCTCAAGGGATCACGTTTTTATGTTGTATAAATCTGGTGAACTCCCTAAGCTTGACGAGACCAACAATTCCCCACCTAACTTTCTTCCTGTCATTGAAGGAGATAAGGTACATAAAAAGAGTGAAGACTTCAAAATGATAGAAGATAAAAAATCAGAAGAACCTGCAAAAATGGAACCTCAGTTGCCACCAACTAGTAAGCCAGTTTCACAGGAAAATGAAAAAAAAGTTACTCGAAAAAAGGCTCCTTCTATGGAGGAGGTCAGGAACTCATCTAGCAGCACACAGTCTTTTCAATTCCCAGTGTAAGTTACACTAAAACGAAATTTACTTTTAGCAGCAGCGTAGATAAAAGTTTGATGTTAAAAAGAATTAGCAAAAAAAAAAACCTTGTGACAGCAATGTTATTATATATATACACTTGTTGTTAATCAAAATTTTTAAAATCAGGTACTAAATAAAAATTAGTTTTAACAGTGGCATCTACATGGTGCTAAAAATTTTAGTATTTAATTGTTATTTTTTAACATCAAGTATCAAATGATGTTAACAATGTTGCAGTATTACCATTTAAAAAGTGTTTGCTTGTTATATAGGATTAAGTATTTGAAACCAATTGATGATTATCTTGGTTTTTATTTCAGATTGGAAGCAAATGTAGGAGGAAGTGCTTCTGTGAAAGTGGTAATGGAGAAGCAGCCTTCACAGAAGCAGCAGAAACAACACCAACAACAGGAGGCACAGCCACAAACACCTCCAAAGCCTGCAGGGAGCAGTTGGTTTTCTTGCTTCTCTTGTTGCTCACTTGGTTGTTGATAGAGCTTGTTTGGATTATTAATATTTAGAAATCTCAATCGAGTCGAAAATCGAAATTTCGAAATGCTAGCGTTTGTCTCTAGCTAGAGGTAAAATATAAATGTTGGACTTGTTAATTTAGTATCAACAAGTCTTTTCTGATTGCAGAACTCACAAACCTAAAAGATATGGATATGCATGGTGTTTATCTATATACTAATTAAGTTGCAGAATTTCTTTTGGGCATCTTTACCTTACTTGAATTTTCTGTGAGTCCATTTTGATAGTTGTGGATTTGAAATGAAAGGCGAATTTTTGTTTCAAGTGGAAAATTACGAGAATACTAATAAAATGTCCAATTCAAAATATCCTTTCATTTCAAATATTCATTTATTTAAATAAAGGCGAAACCAAAAAATTTTAATGGAGATCAAAGCTAATATAATAGCAAATAGAATAGCCAATTAAAAAAAATTTAAGAGGTTAATTAAAAAATTTAAAAATATATTAAAAATTTTAATGGGATCAAAATTCCTCCTAAAACAAATCCTGAACGACAATGGCAGAAAACTTTAGACGATTAACGAAGATTGTATACAAAGATCTTTATATCTAACGTATAGAAATTCCCAAGGAAAAAACAAGAAAAAAAAAACTTGGATTTGAGTGCTAGATATTCCTTCAGTTTGTGATTTATTTATTTATTTATTTTGGAGTACATTTGTTGTTATTATAGTTGGTTCTTGTGTTTTGAATTGATGGAAAACAAAGTAGCTAGGTTAACTAGTTGATTAATTGCCTAATGCAAGACTCAGATTCTGATGATCAATTAGTGGAGGATGGCTAGCGCCAGATAAACTTTCTTTTACAGAGTTAATCATGTTGTCTGTTAGGTATGTTTACAATGTTTTTAGCATAATTAATTTAAGTTGGTTCAAGTGACAACCATATCTTGTTGATCATTTTAATTATGGAGATCAGTATTAAAGAGAGAATTTATGAATGTATAAATCAAATCTTTGATTCAATGTCAAATATAGTCAAAATATTATTTTAACTTAGTTATATATCTATAACATTAAATAAATAAATTAAATGAGTGAAAAATAAGAATTTTGATATATTACTTATAATTTTAATGACGGTAATGAAATATAACTCTATTAAAATATTTTTTTTTATCCAATTCATTTATATGAAGATCTAAAAAAATTTTATATATTGATATATAATGTAACTGTAAGTGCATATTTTCTAAATAATAAATTTATGATCGATTTTTCTCTTCCAATATTAAAATAAATCTAAAAAATTTCTTTTATAAGGAAAAAAAGCAAGAAAGAAATAACAAAAATTTACCACTTTTTTTTTAGAAGAAAATTTACAACTTTTTACGTAAATAGTACAGTGAAATGTAGCAGCACTACCAACACCAATAGGATATTGCTGGAACACAAAAAAAGAACCAACATTATTAGTGGACCTCTTCAAGGTAATTATGCAAATAATCTCTTGTTTCCAATCATTTCGTTCATTGTACAAATAACATATTAAACATTGTCTTACCAAATTAATTAATTACTCAGGAAATTGAAAGATGGAAAATGTGTTACACTTTCTCTAAACAAAAATTATAATGTTCCCAATCTTTTGGCTTTTTTGTATAATTTACAACATAAACTGTGGCTAACGTTTCTAGCACAATCATGTGGCTAAGATGATAATCATTATGCTAATGATGGGTGTTCTTTACTAGTTTGCTAACTAATTAACAACAATTAATGTTAAAGTTACTAATTACATATATAGTACACACAAGGAAAAAAACTGAAGTAAAAAAAAAAAAAAAATCTTCTTTGTGACATGTATATTACAATAAGATTAAAAAAATAAAATAAAATAAAACATGGCTCTGTCATGATTTTTGTATAATATATATATACACAAGAGAATGATCAAATGACAAAATTATGCCAATAAAATGGCTTCATTTTGTAAAGGCACTAGAAGCAAGGGAATGACAAATTGGTAATACATAAATTTAAAATCAATTTGAAATCAATGTTCATCAGCTATCGAGTTTTATTGTCTTAATAGATATTATTGAGTTTGAGGACTTTTTAGAATTTTATTAAAAATTTAGATTTTTTTAGACTTTTGCAATCTCCTTTATTTGGTGCATGAAGATTAATTTTTTTATGGCACTTGGAAAAGGATGGCAATTTCAAAGTTAAGACAGCCTATCATTTGCTCATCAATAATTCAGTGTTTGTGCGGCAGCGAGCATCATCGAGTGCAAATTCATGTTGGTTTTTGGAAAAATATTTGTAAGGTAAAGGTGACTCCAAAGGTGCAAATGTTTATTTGGAGGGCGGCAAGGAACTCCTTGTCTACTGGTGCAAGCCTGTTTAAGAGGAAAATCATTGACTCTCTAATTTGCAAAATCTATCATTAAGTTCCAGAAACCATTGAGCATGTATTATTCCAATGCCCACATGTGCTGGCATCATGGTTCGCCAGTTCGGTAAGCTACAAACTTAATGTGTCATCTATTGCTTTCTTTCCGGTTTGGTGGTCTGATATAGTGAATTTCCTCGAAAACTCTTTAAAAGTCCAAGAAATATCTATACTATGCTGGCAAATTTGGAGAGCTAGAAATGAATGTGTTTTTGATTCAACTACCCTTAACCAGAAAACCACTGTGAAGAGAATGATGGATTTTATTAAATTCAATTATGTTGGTGATGGTGATAGCACGAGAATGCAACGTCCAAAACAACTACAAAGTTGGGTTCCCCTCCTGACGGAACCATTAAATTGAATTGTGATGTTGCATTTAATTATTCAAATAATTGGGCGGGTTTGGCCGTCATTGGCAGGGACAGTGGGGGTAGGGTGGTTTATGGGAATTCTGCTAGAAGGAAATGCTTCTCAAGTTTGCAAGCTAAAGGTTACTGGTTTCTTTTTGCTGTGGAGTTGGCTATCAAGTTGGGGCTGTCAAATGTGATAGCGAAAACTGACGTTGAAATTCTGGCTAAGACAATCTCTCATTGTTCCTCCATTCTTTGGGAATTGGAGACTATTGTAGCTCAAATCCTTAGGGGTTTAAATTGCTTATTTGATATAAGGGTGTCATTAGTCCCTCGATCAGCAAATATAGTTGCTGATTGGGTGACAAAGTTTAGTTTAGCCAACATCAGTTGAGCTGGGTGACTAATCATCCCTATGGCCTAAATATGATTTTGAACTCTGAGAATGTATCACAATCTGTTTAGTCTTTGCAATGAATTCATATTTAAAAAAAAAAAAAAAAAAAATTTAAAATTAAAAAAGTATTTTGAAAATAAAGAACTATTTTATAGAATCCCTTTTGACTAAAAGCATTTGAACTTTAGACTTCATCTTTTGGGAGGATAGAAAAGAATTAATAATAATAATAATTTAATAAAAAAATGTATAAGCTAGTATTTTCCATTATATATATATATATTGAGAATTAGTATTTATTTTAAAATGATATTTACTTATTAATTAAATATATGAGATAGAAATTATACATTCAGTATCAAAGAAATTTTTTTATTGAATTATTGTCCTCCGTATTGATATGGGACATGGGTGATTGTTAGATTGAGTACTATCCAGCTGGTTATATAGAAAGAAAAGTTAAGTAACGGTTGATTTAATTGTTTATAACAATATAACAGTTAAGTTGTTATTGATAGTTATTAATTAGTGGTTATTATTTAATAATTAATTATTATAAATATTTAATAATTTTTTTTTAATTATTAGTTGTTATTATGTTGAAAAATTATTGAGAATAAATATTAATATTTATTTTTTATTTAAATATTATTTTTAAATGATAATTTAATTTTTTTTACTTCAAAAAATATGATTTTTTTTTTAAATGTCAAATTAAAACTGTTTTTTACTATCTAATAGCCATCAAATAATTAATAATTCTCAGTAACCAAACGTTATGATGTAGCTTTTAGGAATAAAAAACTTAATAGCTGCATCAAATTTTTTTATCAAATATCCACTTAAAATAATTTAAAAAAAAAATAATTCGAGTAGCATTGCTTCATTAAAAATTAAAAATTAAATACTTTAGGTTAAGCTTTTGGAATAATGTTGGTGAAGAGGAAATAAAATATTAACATGCTACATCAAAGCTCATTAAATAAACATTAATTTTTAATTTTCTTTTATTTTGATAACTTAATTAGAAAATTAGCATATTCCCTACTCACAAGCACAACCAATATTATCACATTAGAAAATATATATATTTAATCTCTACCAGCATTCTCTCTTTTTTCCTATAATTTTTTTTTAAAATTCTTTGAATAAATTCATGAAATGTCTTTACATTATAAAAAATATAAGACTAATTTTCATTTATGTTTCTTAATTAGTGCTAATTTTAAAAAATATAACTTAGGAGGGTTTTATTTTTTATTATTTTGATGTGATTTATTAGTTCTTTTTTCATAATTTTTTTTCTTCTTTTATAAAAATATTTTATTCTTTTAAATTATTTATAATTTTGGAGTTTATTATATTAATTTTAAATTTATTATTAATATTCAAATAATTAAATTTATTTAAAAACATAAAAAATGACTTGTGATTTAATCGCCTAATTTTTATCTTCAAATTAAAATATATTATTTCAAACATATGAAATAAAGGTTGACATAGTACTCCCTAAAAAATTTATCACATTAAAATGACTGGGGAAAGATTATTTTCAACTCTTATTAGATAAAATTAAGGGTTAATTATAAAAAAAATCACAAATTTTATTTTAAATTGTAAATTTTATATAATATTTTAATTTTGATAAATTAGATTATAAAATTTTTAATTTTGACAAATTTTACACTAGATGGAATTTCAATGGTTATCGAAACTGATGTGATATTTTTTTATTAATATTTTTCACGTCATTACTAAGATATTTTTTATTAATATTTTTACTACGTTAGCATCTGATGTGGATAAATATATTGTATTTTTTTAATTCATTAATATTATTATATATCATTATTTATTAACACTATATATATATATATAAATATATTAACATGATTTAATACATCTCATTTTAATTATTTAACTATTTAAATTAATAATTTATTTAAAGTCTATTTAAACTATATTTCATATATGTATTTTTATAAATATATTTTTTATTTTATATAGAATAAAAAACATATAGAATAGAAATATATATTAAATAAATCAATCTATAGAAAATAAAAAATATATAGAAAGTTGAAATATGTTAATATTAATCAATATTAATATATAAATTAATATATGAATTATTATATATTACTTATATTATTTTATTATTTTATTAATATTAAATATTAAATTTATTGATTAATAAAAAATAACATATAATAATAATTACATTTCATTTTAATTATTTAACTATTTAAATTAATAATTTATTTAAAGTTTATTTAAACTATATTTCATATATGTATTTTTTATAAATATATTTTTTATTTTATGTAGAATAAAAAATATATAAAATACATATAGAATAGAAATATATAAATAAATATCTACAATAAATCAATCTATAGAAAATAAAAAATATATAGAAAGTTGAAATATGTTAATTTAATATATATATATATAATTTTAAAATTAATGTATGAATTATTATATATTACTATATATTATTTTATTATTTAATATAATATTAATAAATAAATAAATAATAATATATATAATTTAATAATATTAATGAATTAAAAAAAATCCATATAATATCATAATTGACGTGATAAAAATATTAATAAAAATATCATATTAAAACTGATATAATAAAAAATATATTAAAAAATATCACGTCAGAACTGACGTGATAAATATTAATAAAAAATATTATGTCAATTTTGATAGCAATTGGATATAAAATTTATTAAAATTAGAAATTTTATGATGTAATTTACCGAAATTAAATTTTTCTACAAAAAATTTTAATTTCTATGAAAGTTGGTAATTTTTTTTTTTTAATTAACTCTAATGAAGACAAATATTATTTAATATTAAAAGGAATCAAGGTTAATTAATTAGACCTTAAACATTATGATATTACGATGTCTTCGTCATTATAATGTCATCCTTCCAATCCCTCTGTCGTAATTTCTGAGCAAAAGATGATGAAAATCAAAACTATAGAAGTTATAGGCAATGTGGATTTCGTGTATTGGTGTTGTATATAATATAACAAATGTAGTCAACTAATTACTAATGAGCTTTATAACATATAATTAATTATTAATGTTGGCTTTGTCATAAAATATGTTTCTTATTAACCCAATATAGATACTCTCGTCTCCCTTGCTTTAAAACATTTTTTTAGTTGTAGGACCAGTTCAGTTTTATTTTATTTATCTTTCTATATTATAGAGGTAGAGACCGGGGCGAAATTACACATTAAAAATTGGGGATCTAAAATAACCGTCAACAAAAAAAATTTTAATTTTGTAATATTAATAAAAAAATTTAAAATTTTTTAGTAGTATTATTATTTTGTAAAATATTTATTTATATATAAATATAACCATACATTGATAATAAATAAAATATTAAAATTTAGAATAATTTATATATTTTTTAAGAAAAATATTATGAATTATATATATAATGAATAAAATTTCAAAAAACTTAAAATAGCTAAATGCATATATTTTAAAAATTATATAATTTAATTGTGAAAATTATTAATTTTGTGATGGTTTATATGTTATATTTTAAAAAGAGTTAATTATAAAGAAAATCACAAATTTTTTATAAAAATTATAATTTTTTCAGAAAATTTCAATGTTGATAAATTAAATTATAAAATTTTTAATTTTAATAAATTTTACACTTGACCGAATTCTTATCATCACCAAAATTAAAATAATATTCTTTATTAATATTTTTATCACATTAATTTTGATGTGATATTTTTTATTATATTTTTATCACATCAATTTTGATGTGACATTTTTATTAATGACGTGATATAATTTTTTTTAATTCATTAATATTATTAAATTATATATATTATTAAGAAATATTTTGGCCTAGACAATAATAATAATATTTTAATTATATTATTATTATTATATATTATATATTATTTTTTATTAATAATAATGTCAATAAAATAATATTTAATATTAATAAATAATAAAATAATACATAGTAATATATAATAATTCATATATTATTTTAAAAAATTTAATATATATATATATATTTCAACTTTCTATATATTTTTTATTTTCTATATATTGATTTATTATAGATGATTATTTAATTTATATTTCTATACTATATGTATTTTATATTTTTTTTTTATTCTATATAAAATAAAAAATATATTTATAATAATATATATATGAAATATTATTTAAATATACTTTAATAAATAGAATTTAAATAAACTATTAATTTAAATAGTTAAATAATTAAAATGAAATATATATATATATATATATAAAGTATTGACTAATAAATAATAATATATAATAATATTAATAAATAAAAAAATTTAATATTTTTTGCCACGTCAAACGCTGACATCACAAAAAAAAATAAAAATTATCATATCAGCACTAATGTGATAAAAATATTAATAAAAAATATTATATTAATATTGACGTGATAAAAATATTAATAAAAAATATCACGTCATCTAATTTGTTAAAATTAAAATATTTTTAAAAATTATAATTTTCATATAAGTTTGTGATTTTTTTAATTAATTCTTATAAAAATATATTAAAAATATGTAGGTATAAAAATTAATTTTGAAATAAAAAGAACTTGGTTGAGTTGACCTATACTTGAATCAAACTGGAAATAAGGAGAACCTGTCTAAATTCTTCTTTCACTTTAAATTGAATCTGGCTAGGACGACTACCTCACACTAATTTATTTTGTCCAAAAAAAAAAGAAAATAAAAATACTGTATTATTATTAAATTAAATTAATTTTTTTTTTAATTTAAAATTTTTTAAATTAAATCAAATTATTATTATAATCAAATCATTAAATTTAATATTTTTGATTTACTGTTTTAAATTAAAAATATTTTGTATAAATTATTATTATTTTATTATAAATTAAGGTAATTTGAGGACATTGTTGTTGTATTCAAATTTGTTTGAAGAAGTTATTCCATCTGAACTTGGTATGCTCGGAAAGCTTGAAGTATTGGATGTATCAAGAAATAGTCATGGTGGGCCAAAACCTTCCGCACTTGGAAATTGCTCTGGATTGTATGTGCTTGTGCTTTCGAATTTGTTTGATCTGTACCAGGATGTTAATAGTTCGAGAGGGGACAATTTGTTGGATCAATTGAGTTCTGCAAATGAAGATTTTAACTTTTTTCAAGGGGGAATTCCTGTGCAAATTATGACCCTTCTAAACCTAAAGATTTTGTGGGCGCCATATGCAACTCTATAGGGCAGCTTGCAGAGTAACTGGGGTGCTTGTGAGAAATTGGAAATGATCAATTTGGCCCATAACTTTTTCTCTGGGGAAATTCCTCTCGAGTTCAGTACCTGCAATAAGCTGTGGTATATGGACTTGAGCTATAATAGGCTCAAGGAGCAGCTTATGAAGGAGCTTCCAGTTCCTCGTATGATTATGTTTGATATCAGTGGAAATTCATTATCTGGTTTGATCCCCAGTTTCTATAGTGGCAGTTGTCAACCAGTTCCTTCAATAAATGGATATCCCTCTAGCATTTATGATCCATCATCTGCCTATCTATCATTTTTTGCAAATAAAGCCAAGTCAGGAAGTCTTGTGGAGTCACTTGAGGTTGAAGATGCAGTCCTTCATAACTTAGGGGGCAATAATTTTATTGGTACTCTCCAGTCTATGCCAATTGCACCTGTAAGATTAGGAAAACAAACTGCTTATGCATTTTTAGCCGCAGAAAACAAGCTGGCTGGGCCATTCCTAGGGATTTTGTTTGAGAAGTGTGAGGAATTGAACAAATTGATTATTGATGTCAGCAACAATAGAATTTTTGGTCAGATTCCAGCTGATATTGGTACAATGTGCAGATCACTTAAACTTCTGGATGTATCTAGCAATCAGATTATTGGTTTCATTCCCCCTAGTATTGGTGAAATGGTGTCTCTTGTTTCTCTTAACTTGAGTTGGAACCTTTTGCAAGGTCAGGTTCCTACAGTCTGAGCCAAATGAAGGACCTGAAGTATCTTTCCTTGGCTGGCAATAAAATGAATGGTTCTATCCCTTCTAGCTTGGGTGGGTTGCAGTTTTTAGAAGTGCTGGATCTTTCTTCAAACATGCTATCTGGAGAGATTCCAAACAATCTTCTGAACTTGACAAACCTGACTGTTCTACTACTCAATGAAAATAAGCTTTCTGGGCATATTCCATCTCGTTTGGCATATGTGACCATGCTCTCAGTTTTCATCGTTTCCTCCAATAACTTATCTGGACCGCTGCCATTGAGTAACTATTTGATGAAATGTAGTAGTGTTCTTGGCAACCCTTATCTAAACAGTGCCAACTCCTGATCCTATAAGTGCTATTGGGTCTTCACCAACGGGACAGAGCCAAAGAAGTGGGAACAACGGTCTCAATTCAATTGAGCTAGCATCAATAGTATCTGCATCAACCATCGTTTCAGTTCTTTTAGCTCTGATTGTCTTATTCATCTACACCAGAAAGTGGAGTCCGAAGTCCAAAATTATGATATCTACCAAAAAGGAAGTTACGATCTTTACAGACATTGGGGTTCCCATAACATTTGATAATGTTGTGAGGGCCACTGGGAGCTTCAATGCAAGCAATTGCATTGGCAATGGGGGTTTTGGGGCTACTTACAGGGCCGAGATATCTCTTGGTGTCCTAGTGGCAATTAAACGACTTGCTGTTGGACGATTCCAGGGTGTTCAGTAGTTTCATGCTGAAATTAAAACCCTTGCAAGGCTCCACCATCCAAATCTAGTTACATTGATTGGTTATCATTCCAGTGAAACAGAAATGTTCCTCGTATAATTATTTGCCTGTTGGTAATCTGCAAAAGTTTATCCAGGAAGGTCCACCAGAGCTGTGGATTGGAGGATGCTTCACAAGATTGCTTTGGACATAGCTCGTGCACTTGCCTACCTGCATGATCAGTGTGTACCACGCGTACTTCATCGTGATGTCAAGCCCGATAATATCCTACTAGATGATGATTTCAATGCCTATTTATCTGATTTTGGATTGGCCAGGCTTTTGGGAACTTCTAAAACCCATGCGACTACCGGTGTTGCTGGAACTTTTGGTTATGTTGCTCCAGAATATGCAATGACTTGTCGGACAAGGCTGATGTTTACAGTTACGGGGTTGTCCTTCTTGAGTTGCTCTTTGATAAGAAAGTTTTAGACCCATCATTTTCATCATATGGGAATGGTTTCAACATTGTTGCTTGGGGATGCAGGCTCCTTAGACTAGGCCGGGCAAAGGAGTTCTTCACTGCTGGACTGTGGGATGCAGGTCCTCATGATGATTTGGTTGAAGTCTTGCACCTGGCAGTCGTATGTACTGTTGACTCGCTCTCTACAAGGCCTACAATGAAGCATGTTGTACGGCGGTTGAAACAACTTCGACCACCCTCTTTCTAGTTGCCTGAAAGGTTTACATGTGATTAGCATAGTAATTGACACAAGGTAAAAGCCCCAAATTGTAATTTATACCCCCCTCAGCCCTCATTGGGGCTGCCCTTAGGTTGAGAACAATTGTACGTATTTCCATTTGTTTTAGAGCAGTTTTGCCCCCATTTTTCAATGTTGTTTCCTTACTAGGGAGCTCATGAATGAATCTTCAGAAGAACGCAGATAGTATTTATCTACGTTGTACATTGTGAATCTCAGTTTTTTTTTTCTTCATTAAAGCCATTTAATAGAGATGTTCTGTGGAAAAATCATGCCAGCCTTTTAAATTATTGTATATTTGATTTGCGAATTGCAAAAATGATTAATATCATTGAACCATTAAATGATAGAGTAGTTGCTTGCTGCTCAGTTATGATCATGTCAATTCCAATAAGAGCGTTGTGATTTTGATGTCATCAAGTTCATTTGCTAATAAAATCCAGGCAGTCTCTATTTTTATGCTTTCAGAAGTTTGCGAATTGTGAAGGAACCAAGTTGTGCAAATATGTTCCATCACCAAGTTTAGTAGTTTACCTTTGCCACAACCACAAGACGAAGCATGTTTATTACAATGGTAACAAGATAATAGCGAAAGTCAAAAACCAGCCGAGGCACCTTTGCAACAATAGGCATTACACCAGATAGAATAATCTTGCCTAATTCAACATCACAGAAGAAAATTTGAAACTGCTAAAAGAAAATGAACTACATTAAACTTTTTGGTTTGTTTTTTTCCTCGGTCTTTTTAACAGGCTTCCAATGAAAATTAAGATTACAAAAGGGGATAAGGGTTAACAACTATATGCTTGAGGGGGTGAGCTACATCACCCCCTCCAGCATGCTTGACAAACTCAGCTGCGGAGAGAAAGCTTCCATGGCAAACACACACTATCCTCACCTCCTCACCTTTCCTATACCTGTAAAGGAAACCTTCTATTCTTTTCCCGTTGGGACCATCCCCCTTTGTAGACACGCATGGCATGTCTTCCAATATATTTCTTACCATCTCCTTCGCTCCATTCACGATTGTTGGTTCATTAGGTTTACTAATGACCATTGCAACACCTGCAGGACTGCATGTTTTCTCATTGATTGTTAATTTATGGGTGGCTGTCAATTTCTGCTCACACTCCGATAAAGACTGAACACTTACAGGGCTTCTTGCCTCGCTGCATTTGTTCATTGCTATATTGCAACCAATTGATATAGGAATAAGAGGTCAAACAAACTAATCCAATTAATTGCTTAATAAAACAGATGCCAGAGCAAATAAGAGGTCAAACAAATCAAGAGTTTAAAAAACAGGATTATAAGCCTACAAAGCAATCAGACATTGGTGTGGTTGATGTCCCATATAAGAAAATTTCAATAGGTAATTATCCTTTCCTCATGAATAGCCAAAAATAAAAGGGTATTGATTTAACTTTGGTGTTGAGTTCTGATGGCTTGCCACTCAAAGAAAGCACCAAGTGTCAGCAAGCTGGGCTAGATCCCATCTATTGTGAGTTTCAAACTAAAACTGTTGCGAACATCAGAGAGCCACAAAATTGTTATATGAGGAATCTAAATGAACAAGGAGTATTTGACTTTTAACTAATTGGTTGCTAGAAATATATCTGACATGTACACGTATGAAATAAACTCTGAAGTCAAAGTTGAAAAGAGATCTTTACAATTCTACTTATGATATAGAAAGACTTGCAATATACAATTTTCATCGATTGGGCTCATCTTTCCTCCTAAATATGCAATATGTCGTGCACCAGTCCAAAGAAGCGTCAGGTAGATAGTAGCGCATCTATAATTTGGCCACAAGGTAAAGCTACAAACCATCAGACTTTGCTGATCAACTAATTGTGTTGTGTGCCATTTTAATGAAATGTTCTCTGCTGCAAGAACTTAAAACCTTAAAAACAAGGACAACGTCATGAATTCAAATTCATGAGCATTTATCATGAGGTATGGTAATATGCTACTAAAATAAAGAGGTTTTGCTCACTTGAAGAGAAGTTATCAGGGGACAGTCCCTACAGTGGCAGCATTACAAATATCATTATCATTGAGTATTCTATCAAAATCACACTACAAGCACTTAATTAGGGAAATAGTTGAAAATCGAATTACTCAAAGTAGAACAGGATACATCCATAAAAGGTCCAAAAACAATTACCTGTTCACATGCACAAACACAAAATGAAGAAAATCAACTTGGAAAATTGAGCATCCAAGTTCAAAATTCACAAGAAATACTCAAATTTAGATCCTTAGCCATGACATATTTCTACAAAGAGACTGAATTAATTGCATCATTGAGGAATTATCCACTTCTGATCCTTGAATAGTTCTAATGATATTAACCACACTTCTTTAGTATGCAAATAAAATTAATGTAGAAGTTAAGCGCAATTCCTCTTCCTACTTTAGAAGCCATATTACCAGTGGGTCAAGTTCCTTAATTTCCATGTAGTCTTCTACTTCTAATCCTCATGTAAAGAAATTAGGTCGACAAGCTGGCCTAAATGCTATATTGAGCATGTGTCTTCCATAATTATTTTTCTCTATCCTCTAAAAGTTTTTCCTCTTAAAAAGGAAAGAAAGGGAAGATGTTAAAAGTCCACTTCCTAGAACTACAACATTTATGAGTTTCTTGTCCTAATCAAATACATTGTAAAATATCAACATCCAACCCCCACCGCTCTCCACACACACACACACACACACCCCACCTCCAAATTATACAAATGAAAGTTTAGAAGAACATTTCAAATAGCGCTCCCTTTCCATTTCAATTCTAGGATTATTGAGACACTGTAGATGTAATTTTTCAACCATGTCGTCCAAACAAATTAAGTTCCTCATGGAATCCAATATTTCATTTTAAAATTTAGAAAAGAAGAAAGCATAGATGAACCTCTTATAAATGGGGAAATGAAACTGAGAAATGGCAGTGTGAAACACAACAAAGAGTCCTTATATCTAACTCCCAAATTGAGATAATCTGTGACAAATAAATTCTAGAAAAGAATAACAGCAAATCTAATTAAAATAAAAATGATGAAGTACATGGGAAAACCCAAAGACTCCCTATTGCTAGCATGAAAATTAGGTTAAATAGAGGACTTTTAATCCTACCAGATTGGAACAAGTTCCTTACTTACAGTCATGTGCACAAGCATTTTACAGAATACTAAAGGAATAGCCAAAAAGGCTAGCCACACACTCCAATCTCATTGATCGAGCCAAATAACAAACAAAGAAGCATATGACCCCTGAAAAAAAAAAAAAAAAAAAAAAAAAAAAAAATTTTTAAAACAAACAACAAAAAAAACAACACAATAATTAGCATAAAACCACCAAGCAAGATTAAATTAAGTATAAAACAAATTAACAAAAAAGAAAAAAAGAATTGAATTGCACCATAAACACTTCACCAAAATAATAATAATAATAAAGTAAAGATTATTATTATTCTACCTTGAACTGGCTGGCTTTCAGATTCTGACCTAGATGACCCACTCCCCTGTGATCCTGGTAAAATCCCTTCTGCACCAGCTCCAAACAAACCATTGAAATTCTTGAAAACTTGCTCTTGTTGATGATTACAATTATCGCTAATAGTACCATTTTCTCTTTTCTCTTCCTCGCAGCTGTCTTCTAAAAAACCCTTATTTCTATCCTTCAGGGCCTTCAAATTCCTTTGTTTCTCAGACCGTTTCCTTTTAGCCTCCATTCTCCTCAGCATCTGCATCTCTTTCCTCTTCCTCCACTCTTCATCTGTCTCTGTAGGCAAAGAACAAGTCCTTACAAGATTGGTACTCCCAACAGGAACCATAAAAGCACAGCCATTTTCTCCTGCTGGGTGAATGAAATCTGGTATTGAAGATGATCTAGTAAGCTTCTTGGCTCTTGGGTCCACCCCAAATCTACCATTCAATGAAAGCCCAAGACTTAGCTCAATATCTTCTTCTTCTTCTCCTCGCATTTCTTCACAGACTCTGTTATTCAAATGATTCCTAGATATAAATATTTGCAACAAATCTGTAGCAAATCTATTGTTCATAGACATTAGTTGATGCTTCTGTTGTTGGTTTTCGATGTGTTGATGTTTGTCTTCTTGCTCCATTCGATTAAAAGAAAGGAATTTGAAGTGAAAAAGAAAAAGACTTTATGAGAATTGAGGAATACCCGAATGAGGAAATTTGATTAAGAAGTGAAAAATTGTAGCAAAAAGAAGAAAGAGTTTCAGAATCAAAAAATTAAAATTCCAAAAAGAAGAGATAATAAAAAGAAACTCGAAACTTCCATTTTCTCCATTGAAAACTCATTCTGATACATTATTATCTCTTAAAAAAAAACAGAAAGTTCACTACTTTCCCACCCAAAATTTCCCGGGAAAATAAAAGAAAAGAAAAGAAAAAAAGAAGAAAAAACACAGAAAGAGAGAAATCCGAGAAGATCACAAGAGACAGTTCAACAAGAGTTGCACGTTAGAGACAGCTGAGATGATGTTGGGATTAAGAGGGGCTGAAATGACGAAAAGACCCTTGGAATTTCTTTGGAGCGGAATTAATAAACAGAGAAGCGACACGTGGATGGCATGAAAAGGAGGAAGGATGCCACGTGGAAGATTGAAGTAGCAGATTCGAAGGAGACGCCAAAGAAGAGGCGTTAACCCACTCTTTGGTTGTAAAGCAAAAAAGGCTGTCTGATCGGGTTGGGGTAATACTTGCCTGAATAGTCTAAATGCTTAATTCGAGTTCAGTATATCAAATTGATCGAATTATCTCCTGAATTTTTATTTTTATTCAATTAAGAGCTTATGAAGGCAGTAATTAATTAATGGAGCTCTCCTCAATTTTTATTGGGATGAAGTAAAAAAAAAAACTTTGAGTTTCCTTTTTTTTTTCTTTTTATAAGAAGCCCTTAAATAAAATTGTTAAATCTATTAAAACTCTAAATTTTATTTATTCGGAATAAAAAGACTCAAAAATGAACGAAATTAATATTTTCATTAATTTTTATTAAAATTTATTTTTTAATTCCTTTTTTTTAACAAAAATTATATTTTAATCATTTATATATCGAATTATATATAATTATTTTTTAGATTAATTATTATTTAATTCTTGAGATTTATTGAAATTAATGAAATAATTCATATATTTTAAGAAACTCATTATTTAATTCTTATATTTTGATTCCGTAAACGAATTAGTTATTTTATCTATTTTTACCATTAAATACCTATAATATGACCAAAATACTCTTCACTTGCAAATATCACTTCACTAATTTTAATAAATTTCGGGAACTAAATAATAAATAATTTTTAACTTCCGATTATTTAATAAAAAAAATTTAAACTCAATTTTTTTATAAAATTTTTTTATAGTTATGAATTTATATAAATAGAGTAAGAGAGATGAATTATTGAATTTATTTTAGGATAATACTTCTAATTTAAAAGAAAATAAATGAATAGTATTTTAGGTATTAAAAGTTATCTTATTTTTATTTTTAATTTTTTAATAAAATTTGTAAAAAAATAGACGAAATGACTAATTTATATGATAAAATCAAAATATAAGAATTAAATAGTAAATTTCTTAAAATATAAAAATTTTTTCGATAATTTTTATAAATATTAGAAATTAAATAGTATTTAACCCTTTTTTTTTTAAATGTCCATCTACATCTATAATTAAATAACTCAATCAATCAATATTAATATTAAAATTAATTCAATTAATAAAATAAATATGTATGTGTTTTATTAATTAAATTTTCTTTTTTATTTATAATTATAATTGATTAAAATAAATAAATTTTATTTTGTAAATAAAATAAATTGCTACCAACTGCTAAAAAATAAATAAATAAATTATTTTATTTATTTATTTTATAGTAATTGATTAAAATAACTAAAATAAATTATTTATTTTTTATATAAATAAAATAAAATTAAAAAATTTTGAAATTTTTTATATTAAAACACTTTTTAGTTGTTTGAACATAATTTAAATAAGAAGATTTATTAAATTCAATTTATTAATTAAATTAAATTTCCAAGTATAATACTAATTTTATATTTTTTTTATTTTTTTAATATTAATTTTATCGATAAAATTTAAATTCTGACTCAGTTTAAAATAGTCTCACCTCACTACTAAATTAAGATATCAATTATATTTTTTTTCCAATTTAGTTTAATGTATTTATATTTTTTATGTATTTTTATTTTACATATATACATTTTAAAATATTAATTTCAATATATTCTCTTTTTTAGTTAGTATATTATTTTTCTATAATTTAATTCCTATGATATTTTTATTACAAATTTAATAGATTTTATTACTTGAATTTATTATGTTAATATAATTTAATGAGTTTTATAATATTTAGAGATTTTGAGTTATATAATTTTAATAAAATTTATTTATTAACAAATATTTATTAAATATAATCTCAATTATTAGATTGTATTTTAATATTATATTTGTTATTTGGTGCATTATTAACTTATATTTATAAAATATATTTTTTTCCAGCTGCAAAATGATTTATAAAAGAAATTTATTATTAAAAATTATTATATAAATAAAAAATAAAATATATTTACTTTATTAATTAAGTTAATTTTGCTATTAATATTAATTTATTTATTTAATTATGGATACACAGAGAGTGTTTTAAAAATAATTATATATAATTTAGATGTTTAAATGATTAAAAGAGAAAAAAAAAATATTTTTATTAAAAAATAGGGATTAAAAGATATTTTTTAATAAAAATTAATAAAAATATTAACTCCATTAACTTTTGGGCGTTTTCATCTTAAGCGAGTAAAATTTAAAAGCTTAATAGGCCTAATAATTTCTTTAAAAACTTCTAAGATTTTTCACCTTATTCCT
Source organism: Aleurites moluccanus (assembly GCA_948193065.1). Classification (NCBI taxonomy): domain Eukaryota; kingdom Viridiplantae; phylum Streptophyta; class Magnoliopsida; order Malpighiales; family Euphorbiaceae; genus Aleurites; species Aleurites moluccanus. Next base: position 31,701 of record CANXYC011006100.1, on the reverse strand, counting down.
ATTTTTATTTCAATTAAGAGCTTATAAAGGCAGTAATTAACGGGGCCATTTGTGCAATTAGTAGGGTACACATAATGGTCACTTTATATATTTTTTTTAAGAAAATGCGTAATATATTAAGCAACCAAATCAATTCTCATTACATCATTAAAAAATTGGGGTCATCTCACTTTATATTTTTAAAAAATAAAAAAATTAATATTTAAAATATGTTTTATTACTTAAAAAATATAAAATGAGTTCATAAATAATATTTTGGGTCCTATATAACCTCTCTTTAGATTAAGTAACCTCGTAAGCTTTTAATTGGAGTCGAGCAATGTTTTCATGTTCACAAGGGTTAAAAAATCGATCAGGACAGAAAATTAGAAGATTAAAGATTTGACCAGAATCGAATCGATTAAACTAAAAAAATTAGTATATATATGTATTTATAATTTGACATTTATTATATATATAATGAAAATAAATAAAATATAATTATAAATAAATTAATAATTAATATAATATTATATTTCTTATGATGTTAATTCAATCACATTAAGTTAAAAAATATATATATAATAAATTATAAACATTCATTTACTCAAGCAATAGGATAACATATAATATAATCATGATTTTAGTGTCGAATAGATTTTAACATCAGATAAAATTGAAACGAAACTATTAAAATTTTCTTAATTTCTTTTAACTTAAAACGACGCCTTTTTTTTTTTGACAAAAATGATGTTATTTTGATTAAAAATTAAAAAATTTTAAAAAAATTGACCCGCCGAAATCAAAAAATTAATTATGTTCGATCGGTTAACTGATTGATTCACTGATTTTTTTTATTTGATTCTTCAGGATGAAAAAAATAAGCTGACCGATCTAATTTTTTATTCGATTTTCAATTTTTTTAATCTAATCAATCGATTCCATCTAATTTTGATAACAATGAACTTAAGTAACCTGATAAGCACTTCATTGGACCAGAAACAAAGAATAAGGAATAATTAGATCAATTTAACCTCCGACATGCAAATAAAGCATTTAGCTAAAGTTGCCATGAATTGAATATTGGATTAAATATTATTTTAATGATAGATTTTTCTACGAAAGTGGGCACGATCATTTCTTAGGAATTAAAAATTTTAATTTATTATAAAATATAATAATGATTATAATAAAATATAATTTTTTTAATTTAATTTATTTTTATATTTATTTAATATAATTATTTTATAATTATATTTTATTTAAAATAATTATTTTTTATTAGTGTCCTGAATATAATAATAATAATATTCGAAATGAGCAGCAGATCTGTCATACTATGAAATGTGTATGCCGGATCAGAACATCATTTGTCTTTTTTTAATATCCAAAACTCTCTCTCCCCTCTATTGAGCCTATCTCCAGGCATATAACTAAATAATACAAAATTATTGTACTTAAAAATTAAATTAGTAAATATCTACCTATAGGTTTATTTTAATTATTAAAAAATAAATATTTAATTATGTTTATAATCTGATAAATATCTAAAAACTCTTATTTCAAAAATAATAACAACAATAGTGATTGGAATTTGTGGCGTAATTAGAGGACTAGGTTCCTAAATTTTTTAAAATATATATATGTACAATTTTTTTAATTCATTCTCTAAAATTTTTTGCTCTTAATAGAATTTTCTAATTCTACCTTTAGTTGTAATCTTAATTTTCAAATGTCTGCCACTCATCAGAACCAAATAAGATATATAAATATATATATATTCAAATGCAACAATTGAATGTAATAGTTATATTACTATTTAAATGATAGGTCAAAATTTTATTTATTTATTTAATATTATTTAAAATAACAGCTCTTAACGAGTATTTTTAAGATACTCATTAGAAAAATCCTTATAAATAATTAAAATTAATTTTAACTCTCTTACTAATTTTTCATAAAAAACCTACAATCTTAAAATTGAAAAGAAAATAAGATTATGTTGCAAAATTAAAATATTGCTTATTTTTATTCTAAAAGATAAATATATTGCGTATTTTTTATGCACAAAAAAATAAATAATTTTTTTAAGAATTAAAATGTTAATATAACTTGATATACTTATAAAAAATTCAAATAAGAAGGTTTAGATGTACTTAAAATTATATATTTACTTTACTTCCATAATAAATAGAAAGGAAAAAAAAAACTTAAAGGTGAAAAAAAATAGAGATTTTAGCTAAACTTAATCTATCAATTCAATAGAAGTATGCCATATTAACAATAGTTTATAGTGAGAATTAAATATTCTTTCATTAATGAAATTTAAATTTAATTTTGAAATATAATGAATTAGTATTTTTTTTCCTATATTAGTAACTAAAATTGTAGGCAAATAAATTTTGCATTTAAAAATAACAAAATATCACAATAATCTATAAGTAGATAGTTGTTGCAATTAAACAATTGTACACTTGTGTCTTGATAGTCTAATAATCCAAATTTATGAAAAAGTATTATTTTATAATTTGATTATATTTTTTTTGGTTTAGGGAAGAAAACTCAAATTTCAATTATTATGGAGTAGATAGATGTATTATTATTAGTTTATAGTGGTATTTATTAAAGTTTATAAGATTATATATGTAGTCATATAAGTGGGTAAATTTGAAAATTATTTATATAAAATTAATTAGTTTATATTAAATTTAATATTCATATAATTATAAAATTTTTTCATATTTTTATTATTATTTGAGATGAGATATTTTTTTATAGTATTAAAACTAGTAAATATTATAGTTTAATTAGATTGAATAAGAATGATTACTCACTCTAACATAAAAAAAAATAAAATTAAAATAACAAAATTGTCAACTGTATGAGCCTAAATATAATATAAAAATTTGAACAAGTGGAATGCTCAAAATCAAATGATGCTCTTTTAAGGGGTCAAATGATGTCAAATCTTCCATCATAAGATTCAAAAAATCCATATAATTTTGTTTTTCTAAAATTTTTCAAAGGCATAATATAATATACTAGTCCACTAACCTCAAAATAATTTTGTGTGGGGCCAAAGTCATAAGTTATTTCTTAGTTTATCCCAAAAAGCATTATCTCGCCCTAAATTTTCACATTTAAGTTATTGGATCTTATAATTAACTTTTTTTATGATTAAATTTTCTAATTTTTATTTTTTAATATATAAATTTTTTTTTTACTGAAATTAACAAGAGTGATATTCACACACATTGAAACCACATACAGAGAAAATAGTACCATTTAGTCTACTGACTAAAAATAAAAAATAAAAAATACCCATTAAAACTTCAAAATGACGCCGCTTTCACTCATTCTCACTATATTTCCCACCCTTTTTTCCTTTCCCCTTTCCTCTTAGCCTCAAACCCAAATCGATTCTGATGATATTGTATAAAGATGGAGCTGTGATTCTTAAACCTTCACAGTTGAGAAGTTAAAACCTAAAAGAACATAAAGAATGAGAAACAGAAGAATTAATGAAGACCTATTCAGATGACATTGACAACTGTTGAAATCACCAATCCAGTGAAAAGTCCCTATAGTCCTGGCTCTAAGCCTGCAATTCCAAGTTTCAGAACACCAAACTGACCTAGTCTAATGGTAATGAAAAATTTAGTATTGATTTTAGTTATTCTTCTAGCAATGAAGAAGAGATTTCGAGTAGATTTGACGGTGTCAGTACGGCGGTGTTGGAGCGATTGCAAAAAAATAATATTGATTTTGAATATGATGTATGTATTTCTATTTCTTATTCTTATTTTAAATTATTTTCAATTTGGATTTTCATGGGATGAAAAAATTGGTGAATTTAGAACATAAATTTCTAAAAATTTACTTTTCTGAAATTTTCAAAATTTGTTGTTGAATTTAATCAGCAATATTTGGAATTTACAATGAATTCATTATTTTAAATACAGGATGAAACTAGACGCTCGTCTTCTCATTTAGGCTCTAGAAGATTAAGCAACGATGAAAGAAATTCAACGGCTTCAATGAGAGAGCTTCGTCGAGCTTCAATCTAAAGATCTGGGTATTGTTTTCATCGAACTAAAACTTTTCCTTGGATTTATTTATCCTTTTAAACTCAGTACTAGTCTTAAAGGATAAATTCTGACAACCCTCAAGGCCAAAAGTTGAATAAGAGGTGGAGGGTCTTCTAATAATAGTTTTAACACCATTTTGCTAGCCAAAATTTTATGGGTGGATATAACTGTGGATGCATTGAAGGAAAATATAGAAATTTTAAGAAATATAAAAAGTACAGTAAGTGAGACATAGAATGAGATTTAAAGGATTAGATTATTATAAGTTTGAAGGAATTGCAACATTATTGAAGGAATTGAAGCTTATAAAAACAGATTGTGAGGTGGGATCTCAAAGACACAAACTATAATTTTGTAATGGTGAAGAAGGTTTTGTAATATATATTTTTTTTAATTTTTATTTTAATTTTCTTTTATTTTCTACATCAGCAAAATTAATCCTAATTAGCGTGATCATAAATGAAAATGCATATAAATATTACTCTCGTTAATAATTTAATGTATTAAAAAATAAAAATTAAAGGATTTAATTATCAAAAATGAATTATAGGAGTTCAATAATAAAAAAGGTGAAAGTTGAGGGACTGATGATGCTTTTTGTATAGTTTTATTCACATCCATGACCATCAAAAAATCAAACATAGAACCGAAAGGAATCTCCATAGAATACGAAAAAAATCAACAGGAGATCAGGTGGTGGGGCCAAGGAGGACCAAGTTGCACCTTTTCTTTTTAATTTTTAATACTTAACTGCAAAATTTAGCGTCCAAAGATCTGAGCATGTGCCACGTGTAAAAGTTGTCTAAAAAGAAACGCACGTGGCATATGTTTAGTTGTAGATGACAGCTAAGCAAGCAAAAGACAATCCAACTTGCCGATGTGACGTGTCCCGTATGTTGGAAAAGTTAATGATGTCATTACTTTGTCCTACGCATACGTCGTGTCAGAAGGTGCTTCCTTTTGATCATTACTCATTAGTTCTAGCGATTTTCTTAGGGGAGAAATATTATTATTATTATTTATTTAAAATTCGATTATATAAGTCTATAAATGATATAATAAAAATACAATATAATGTCAATAGTATAATTCAATATGGGCGAAATATAAACAACAAATCACTATCCAAGTTTTAGTTTAGTTAAGGAGAAATTATTTCTCAATGAAAATCTCGAATTTAATTTTTTTTTATATAATTTATTAAAAATAAATACCATATTATTTTTTAAAAAATAAAATATAATATATTAACAATAAATACATTCAACAATTTCATTTGATTCATTTGTATCATTATAAAAAAAATTTATTATCATTACTTAATTATTGATATTTGCTATTTAAAACTTAAAATTAAAAATATTGTCTAAAATAAACAAACACTAATAACTTTTATAATCTACTACCTATATAAAAAGCACCAAGTGTCATCTCAAAAGGGGGGGCTCTATATTAAGTTTACTTAATTATAATTTTGTCATTTCCATTATCAATTTATAGTATTTTTTTCCCCTTCAATATTTTTATTCTTTTAATATTTTTTTAAAAAGAATTTTAAAGATAGTAATGAATAAGTATTGGCTCTTCCAATCTCAACTAACAACAAATATCCACTTAAATAGTGTTGAAATTACTTTCCTCTTATTTTTTAGTTTATTTATTTTTAATTTTTTTAATTAAATTTCACTTAAAATTTAAATTCATTCAACTCCAATATGAAGAAATTAAATGAAATACGCCATCTAAAGTATGAAATGATATTTATAACTTTGTCATGAGAACCTACCCCCAACTTCCCCCCAACTAAGAGTGACTAGGTGGAGAAGTAAAATTAATTTTTGGACCATTCTAATAATATTAAATACTTAAATAAATCATTATTTTTATTTAAAAGTATAAATATAATAAAAATTTAAGTAAAATTTTATTTTAATCTATTAAAAAAATAAAGATATGAAAACACCATAATTATTTTTAATTAAAATTTTATTTCATCCGTATCAAAAAGATAAATTTTTTTTCTATTTCGTTCATCTCAAAATATAATCTTGTTTCTTTTTTTAAATATTAATTTAATAGATAATTATTAAATATATATTTCATTAATTTATATTAATATCATCACACATATTAATTATATTTTTATTTTTTCTACTTTGAAATTGTAAACTTAGTTAAAAATAAGAGTATTTTAATTATTATAAATATTGAAAAATATAAAAATATTAAAAATGTATAATATGGGTATTTAAAATAGAAATATTTTAGAAAAAAAGTGATAAAATTAATATGATAAATTAAAAATAATTAAATTTTTTGATATACGTGTAAAATAAATCATAATGATCTTTTTTGGCACGGAGAAAATATTACATTTTCTATAATATAAAGGATTATTTATACACTTTGATTGTCCTTTTTTTTTGGGAGGCAATTTTGATTAAGTATTTATTACATTTATCATTAATGAAATAACCTATTTGTTATGAAAATAACAATTTAGAAGTTCTACAAGTATCTCACTTTATTCATTTTTGAGTTAACCCATTTACTAAAAGAAATTTAGAACAGTACTATAGGTCAAAAATAAAAGTGTAAGATGCAATAGATTAAAATAAATTATCAATTTTATTTTAATTATTATAAATTAGTTTATAATTATAATTTTACTTAATAAAATAAAAAATTTTCAAAGTTATTTCTTACCATATATTTGAGAGAATGATATAATATAATTCTAAAAGAATGTTAGATATTTCCTATTATAAATTACATTAAATTTATTATTTAAATTACTAAATAAAAATAACTTTATGATTTTACATCATCACAAACTTATTATATGTATAAAACTTTTATAATTTATTCTAGAAATGTAATAATAATAATAATAATAATTGATTATATTTATTTAAATATAAAACTTAAAAAATCAATTTCAGATGATTTTAATTTTGATTTCATAACTATTTTAATTTATTATATCAATTATTTTCTAAGTGTTTATTTTTATAGTTCAAAGCAAACAATTTCAAACATGGTAGAAAATAAATAAATCGTATAATATAAAAATAAAATATATCTATAATAAAAATTTCATAAATTAATATTTTCAAATGTAGTAGAACTAATATTATACTTTCCAAAAATTATTTTCTTAATGCCACAAGTCATAGGCTAGCCATGTAAACAACTGAATTCATTTCTGGAATTGAGTTCATATACAAATTAAACATCAGTAAAGGAATGTAAACCATAAGATGAAGACACAGCACACGCATGCATTCTTGCATATCGATCAATCCATTGGAATGTTGGGATTGTTATAGCTACCAATGATTACAACTGTGCAACTTAAATTAGAATAACAACAATGTTTCTAACTAATCTGGAGAATGACCTTAATTATCAGCCAAAGTTTCTACCAAATCTAGGGAAAATTCTGGGCCTACCCCTAATTCTATAAAAAGAAAAAGATTCTAAAAACTACAGCAAATCCCTTTTCATCTTAACATTACTCCAATTCAGAATCCACAAAGCTATTCCTCAATCCAATGCCTAAAACAGAACAAACTTTGATCCTTCTGAATGCTAAGCACTAATGATATATAAAAAAAAAAAATATACTGCCAAAAAATCAAGGTGTTAGGTTCTATGTGGAATTAGCGTTCTGCTTTGCCCAACTTGAGCGGCCACCTCTCCCTCTCCCTTGCTGGTAACCTTCACCTCTCCCACCAGCTGAACTCCTTCCCCGACCAAAAAATTCACCACGGTTTCCAAATTCATTCCTGCCAAAACCCCTTCCACCAACATAATTTCCATGGCCCCTGAAGCTCTCATTCCAAAACCCTGCCCTTCCAGAAGGGAACCTACCTCTTCCACTACCAACTGCAAAAGGCATCCACAACTTTATAAGATATTAAGTTTGACCATTCAGCAAGAAAGCCATTAATCAAAATATGATTTAATGCTTTTATTTATTTATTTTTTCTGATTATTATATTTAACTTCTACATGAAAAGCTTGATATTCTATTCAATGAGGAATGAGCACCTCATAATGACAAAAATTTCTCTTACCTCGAGTGGATGTTCTCTTTATCTCAATAATTGCTCGGTACCCTTCAATGGTCATGGGTGATGCCTGAAATAGAGAAAACCATTATGTTTAACTTCCATCATTAGCCAAATATCATGCAACAACTACACAAATATAAGACTTGGTAGCATATATTGAACTTCTCTAGCATCGAAGTCCATGTTAACAAGCATATAAAATCTTATCAACTTGAAAACCTAATCACTCTAAATGATTAGGCATATATCCTGATCGTATGAAGTATAAGACTTAAAAACTCAAATGTACTTGATAACTGTAATGTATCGGATATTGTAATTTACATTACTTCACAAAAGAACAAACATTTCAGCTTACTGCAATCATAGAAAGTACCAAATATTCATAATAACATTCTTTTTCAGTCATCAGAAGTAATGCTTTCTAAAGCTGTAGATACATTCAAATGGGGACCGCTGGGTGAACAACCTTGGTACACAGGATCATACAGGAGTAACATCTACTATATTATGTAAGATGTGGTGGAATAACTCCATGTTCATACGAATGACCAACAAAATTGCTGAACCTCTTCAAATAAACAATCAAAACAGAATCACTGCACAAGTTAAATTTGAATTGATGGTAAAATTTATGGGAAGATGTCAAACTCTAGAGGATTTGTTAATTTTATATTATTCTGGATTTATTCCAGCTCCTCTATCCCTTGGAAAAAGTTAGTTATTAGTTTAAGATTTCTTAGAACTAATTCCATCACAAAGTGAGGACATTTCTTTTAGAATAAAATAAATTCAGGCCTTCAATTCCTCTTTTTGTAACTCCTTGAATCTTATGCACTTTATACCATTTTACCATTAAACAGGTCCGGCTGCCTCATTTCTGCCTTTGATATCTCACCTTGGTAAACCAAATTCTATCATAAATACTCAAACCTCATACTCCAAACTTTTTACCATTTTACTTTAATGGAATTCATGATTGATTCTACCTTTTTCATTACTACCATCATATGAAAGTAAAAAAAAAAATTACCTTATCTATCCAAAGAAGAAGAAGAATAACTTTAACATTATTAAAAAAAAATAAAAATTCCCCACACTATTAGGAATATTCCCATCACCAGATGACTTCAAGATTCAACCAATTGAAACTGTGATAAAAAAAAAATACACAATAATCGATGCACAAAACCTAAATATCTTTCTATACAAGTAAAAACCCAAAATCTTAAGTTTCCCAGGCCTTGGCTCACCACATAATCCCAACAAGCATATTTAATCTGTCATACATCAATAAATAACAAGGACCACCCATTCCTAGCAGGTGCTATTTTTCCCTTTAAACCACTGATTTAAGAGCAGAACGATCCATAAAGAGCCAAAAATGAACAGACAGGACTTTAATGGACCTTTAAGGTTTCCGGTTGTCCAGCACTGATGTATTAACTAGTTGAATATGTCCAGCACAGGTGTCCTTGCACACCCATCTTGTGCCTCAACAAAGAAGTATACCATCAGATGACATATGCTTCAATCTCCAAACATTTCTTGCTTTCACCACAGTGAATGATATTATATCCTGCTAACTACAAAAAAGGCTACAGCCTTTTCTAGCTAAAGCAGACTCAAATTACTTCTACGTTTCCATATCTAAGTACTAAACTCAACAGAGGAAACAGGAAGCCATGTCTAAAGAAACACATGCAACAACAGCATATAGGAATAAGGCACTACTGGTTGAATTCATGTTGGAAAATTCCCATCAGAGGGTTGATCCAATATCCAGAATATATTTTAGGAAAAATTCAAAACAACTAAGAGAGGGACAACAAATCCTACATGGTTGTGTTTTTATATTGCAACAATGAAACTAAATTGTCACCACAAGTAAATAGTAGGGTCCTATGAGGGAAACAACCTTGCCCCACTTTTCAGGCTGATAAAATAGCAAAGCTAATTTACTTTTACAATGCAAATGGAAGTTCCATTAGCTGCCTTAAGTTGTTCACAATTGACAAAGATCAAGTGGCAATAGTATAACAGAACAATAATAAGCAATCAAAAGGCCAAAAAAAAAAAAAAAAGCACAAGTATTTTCCAAAAGTTAGAATTAAAAAAAAATTAGCCTTGGCACAAGGTTGTAATAAGTTCACTCAAGTTTGATAGCAGACAGAAAATTAAAAGATGGAATTTGATCATATCAAAATACAAGAAAACTGAACTTTAATTAACAATAGACCAACCTCAATAGCACTGTTCATGGAGCTCATAGAATGAAATTCAACAAAGCCGAAACAGTATCCCTGTTGCTGTACAGACAGAGCATATATATCATAAAAAAAAAAAAAAAATAAGCCAAGAAATCCTAGCAAGATAAAATAACGAGTATCAAATATGCTATGCAGTGCATTTGAGAACAACCTTATTATATCTGACTTGGATACCTCCCTGTTTGATTGGTCCAAATTTCTTGAACTCCCCCTCAAGCTGAGCAGGCGTCATGTTATAGGGCAAGTCACGGATGTAAATGGAGTGTCCTTCAACTGTGAATGAAAAATAGTTACTAGAGGTACATTATAAATAAGACATGTAAGTCCTTGGAAATAAGACCCTCTCATTGCAAATATCATGGGACATCTATGAAGACCTTAGTGTTCCCATTACAATCACTCTTCATTGGTATGATTTTTAAGTTAGCACTTTGAAGCATGAAATTTTGTACATTTAAAGGCTTCCTAAAATGGACATAATGAAAGGGAAGCCCAAAAAAACAAAGTCCAAACACATACATAAGTATGTGTACATATGCATGCATGAACAAGGGCTACATACCTTCCTCTTGAGCATTACTACTTCCAGGGATTTCATTGCTAATTGGTGCTGATGCTTCAGGCTCAGTAGCTGGTGCTACTGACACAGATTGGGTCTCCGATTTCTTAGGAGTCATTTTGGCTGTATTAGTAGGTATGTAAACTTTTGTTGGGCCAGAACTCCCTCTTGCGACTTTAACCTACAACAAGAATTATTGAACTCTCAAATGTTATTCAATTCAAATCCTTGACCAAAAAAACATCAGCTTCAAACTCACAATTGATGCATAAGATTTCTTTGGAGTGTCCTCTTGAGCAACAGAAGAAGCTGATTCAACAACTGTAGAAGTGTTAATCCCATTGGAATGAGACTGGGATTCCACAACCACCTCTTTTTCATAAACTAGCTGTTTCTCAGAGTCCACAGGTTCATTAGCTTTCTCAGTAACATTTTTATCCTGATCAACAACTGAAGTTGCAGGGTCTGGTGCAGAAGGATCAGGAACATGAGAAGGCTCTAGAAATGAAAATAAGATGATTTCAGATACCAGTGAAAGCAAAGGTAGAAGAACAAGGAGAGGGAGAGACACACATGCACCAACTGCACAAACAATAACAAACACAAGTTACAACAACATCTTACCTGAATCTGGCAAGGGGACTGTTGGGGTGTTATCAATACCATTAACAAAATGATTCTCCAACGATTCATTGTCCTCCACAAACCTGAAAATATCATTCAGAACAAAATAGCCATTGTCTTGTGGAGCGAGAAAAAATGACTGCGAAAATTTCCTTTTCAAGTTGTCCTTGCCAATCAAGCATCCAGTTACTAACAAAGTGACCCCTTCTTCATAAGATTTTTGAGCATCTGCAGTTTTAATTTCTGCCTTATAGTCCTTGAAGTTCAATGAAAGTATCTTCTCATTGATACCCTGTTCCATGAAGAAATATTTCTGTTAAATTTCTTTTTTATAAATACTTGGGAAGAGAACAATATATTCATTTCAATCTAACAAGAAGGGCAATTAAAAATTAAATTGCAGGGGGATAGTCGTGAGAAATGTGCGGGGTTTGAAGAACAAGACTCAAACCTTTTTTTTCCGTATTGAGCTGCCAAAGCTCCTCAAGGGATTTTCATTAAATACTGGAAAGATGCAAAACTTGATTTTAAACATAAAATGCAATCACAAATTGAAAATGCGGCTGCACCTTACAGGCATATCTAACAGAATTATTATTATTATAACAGTAACATTTTAGATTAAATTAAGGTTAAGTGATAAGATAATTCCTGAATTTTACCACTTGTTTAAATTCTACAGGAAATTTTTATGTCTTTCATAATTTTTTCAATTCTATCTCCAATTCAACCTCAGGCAAAATCAAAACCTTGATATTGTTGAATCACACTAGACTATTCATTGCACATCAATTATCTGCTAGGCCTCAAACAACAACAGATTAATATGAGAAAGTAGACCGTGTACATTGAACTAACCATATGACTGCACTCTGAGAAAGTTAATTCATTGGATCATTGAATGAACATTGAAGTTTGTTTATTTATTTTCATTCAATACGGTTTTCAGTTCAAGCAATACCTGCAGGAAGCTTCACCTAAATCATGACATGGGTCCAAACAAAGAAATGGTATCAACTGCACAAAAAGAAAAAGACTCCACCAAAAAACTTACTTGCATGGTTGCTACTGATATCATTACGCCATTGGCATCTGGCCGGCTTAGCACACTTGAATCCTGATAAAACCTATAAACCAATTCCGGTGAGGTGTGAAGAATATGGTAATACTGCTCAACAAAAGCATTTCCAACCACTTGGGCGCTAGGGGCAGTTGAAGTTTGCAAAGCCATTCTGCAAAAAAAGCAAAAAAAAAAAAAAAAGGAAGAGAATTAAAAAAACACTTCTGATCCTTGTAGAATATAAAAATGCATGAAAATTAAGAATGCAAATAATGTCATTTATGCTGATCAGGTGAAGGAATTCATATGAACTACAAATTCATGAGTATCTACTAACAGGGAAACATAAACATGAGAGGCCAATAAAGACAAAATGGTAACTTTAAGCTTCTAAGATCCAATAAAACAGAAACCAACAAATGCAACAACCTACACAGTGAACCAATTGAAAAAAAAAGAAGAAGATCAAGGCATGTATTATAAGGTGGATGATGGTTAAAAATTTATGTTTCTTTTATTTCTTTTTCTCCTTTTTTATTCTTGCCTTAGGGAAAGAATCAAAGGGAGTTGAAATTAAAAAGCTAAACTTAAGGACAAGACAAAATAATAATCAGCTCATGTTAGCACCAACATTAAAATTAAAGATAATCAAGGAGGTGAAAAACTACATCACTACAAGCAAATTGAATGTGTCTAACATATAATATAATACTTTGACCACAACAAAAACCATATTTAGAATATCTCCTTCATTCCAATACATTTACACAGTAAATGTGGGTACACGAGCGGACACACTTGCAATATTTGCCTTTCTAGAAAAGAGATTGGCATCAGGGAAAAACTTGCCATGACCTGAGAGAGGAGCTAAAATTAAATAATTATAGACCAATGGATCAATACAAACAAAAAGGGCATGATAGGTAAAGTACTGACATTTTAGGTAAAGTACTCACATTTTAAAATATAATCATCATAATAATAATAATGATAACGATAATGATAATGATAATAATAACAACTAAGTGCAATTAAACCCTAAATTTACCAATAATTAAGAGACCCATCGGCTATCAGAACCCCACAAACTGTCTTCATAGGGTAACAAGAACTGAAAAAAATCCCAAAACTTCCAAACTAAATAAAAATAATGAGATCACGCTACCTACTGCACTACATTACTCGGATCCAAACATCACAAACCTTAAAAATAAAATAAAAAAAAAAAAAAAAAAAACCCTAAAGCCCATCAAAAACACAAAACTCAAAAGTTCCCATTAGCCATTAGCGAAAATAACAAAGATTATAGAATCTATCAACATATTGACCAACATTGACACTAATAACAATTACCCATTACAATTAAAAACAAAATAAATCAAGTAACAGCATACCCATTACAATGCCTGATAAAAAGAAGAAAAATATAATAATCCCACTTAAAAAAAACAAAAAAACCCACAACGCAAACAACAAATAAAACATGAAATGAACACTCTGCGCACAAAAAAAAAATAGTTAAAAAATGAGTGCGATCTGTCGCAAAGAAGAAGCTAACAAGTACCTAATATGGGAATGTTAAAGCTTGCAAGAAGGAGATTTGCGAGCAAAAGATGGCACAGTGCTTTCGAAGAGTACACAGAGAGATAGAGAGAGAGGTGAAGAAAGAGAAGAGAAGAACAGTCAGCGCAAGAAAAAAAAGGCAGAAACCGAAAGCTACTTGTGAACTGTGAAGGTATTTCCCCTGCATAGGCTTGGGGGCACAATTTTTTTTTTTTGGGGTCCGGTTCTTTCTGTGAAGTTTGTGTAATTCTGAGGGTTGGTTGTTCTTGTTTTGGAGAATGGTTGTCCTGTTCTTGGATAAGTGTACACTGTTATTGTTCATGTCTTGACCTTCTAAGATTAGACAAAACTGAAATGTCAAACAGGAATGTTTAGGCCCAATTTAGTTACCAAGCCCGGCCTATGCAAACAAGAATATAAAATAAAAGTTCCTTTGTTCATTTGCAAATTTGTTTGTCCTTTGACATATTACTTATTCTGTAATCTCTTAATTATATTTTCATTTGAAGGGTTGCATTATCTTGGAATCCATTTAGCAATAATACTTATCAAGACAACTTATTTTTATCTATTTTATTAAGATTTAGACTCTATTGTAATTATTTCAAAAATTCAAAAATTGCAATAAAAAACGAAGGTTCAAACCCTTAATTAGAATGTAACTAAAAAAAAAAAAAAAGAAGAAATAAACCATCCAAATTACTTCTTACTCTTCAATAACTTTTTTTAGGTTATTCGTTATTCATATTTCCTTATATTTATTTACTATATGATTAATTTGCTGTGGACAAATATTATTTTATTATATCATTAAGTTTCAAGCGAAAGATGAAATTAAAAAATTAATTTTATATAATAATAATAATAATAAACATCAATGAAATTTAAAAATCTAAAATATATTTATTATAATGAAAATAAATATATTTGTCATGTTAGGTTTAAATTGAAGAAAAAATATAGATTCAATTAAAAATATTACATGTGATTTACTAGGAGCAGGATATTATATGTGCATGTTTATGTTTATACGACATCAGTGTCCATTATTAAACTCCTCCATAATTAATTTAATAATAAATTATTTTAAATCAGTTAATTAATTAGGATTTTATTCATGACTGTAAAATATAAAGTAAAATTAAAATTATAATGGATCCAAAATAAAGAATTGATTTTATTTTGATTGAAATTATTGATTAAATCAAATAGAAATACACGTGTCAACCAAATTGTAGAAAATGAATTTGACGTAAAAGTTTTCAACTGGGTTTGAGGGTTGAGCCAGACCCGTGCAGTAGTGCAACGCATGGGCGACCCTCGAGAGAGCCAATAGCAAGCTATTGTCATGGCCTCTCTCCCTAAAAAATTAATTTAATATCATGTGGGCCAGTGGCCCACGTATCAGATATTAAACTGATAAGAACAGATACTACACTTGATCTTAGCCAAAAGGCCGAGAAAGGTATGCTTTGTTTTGTTTATTCAACTCCTTTTCATAAGGCTTTTTTGTTCTTATCTCTTCTCTATTCTCCGATGTGGGTACTATGTTTAGGTATAACACAGCCTCAAGTCCAATCATAGTTTTGCCAAAGGAATAAAAAATTACAAGGAAACATTCTCCATATTCATTATTCTTAGGTTAAACCTATGAGTACAACACAAGATGTTTGTTGATGAGGTTGAGAATATTTTCTTATAAATTTAATGCTATACTGAAAATGCAACCAACCAATATTGTAAGTGCTGTCATTTCATTTAGTTAAAAAATAATATTATAATAATAATTAATAACTTTAATGGATCAGAACATATTTTATTTATCAAAAATTTATAAAATTATTTATTTATTTATTATATAAATTTCGCACTTGAATTAAAATAACATTTAATAAGAATATTAAGACGAGTTTTATCATTAATAATCTAATAATAAGCCTTTTTAAATTTTTAAATTGATAAGGTTTATGTAAATGATAAGGGTTAGAATTCAATAATCTATATATCTAATATTAACTATTCTTGAATGTATTACAAGGGTTCTTATAATGTATATATGAGGGTTTTTTTTTTCCAGTTCATATGGGGATTAATGTCCAAAACTACACTAATAATATATTTCACAATATCATAGAGGAGCAAATTAGTGTATAGAATAATTATTCTCCTTAACTTAGGAGGATTTGTATTACTGATATACATCCAAAGAATGTGTATAAGAAGTACAATAAAATATGAGTATGACTCTAATCCTAAAATGCAACAGTGCAAGTGATAAACTACAATCTGAAATTTATCACTTGGAATACATTATTATAATCTAATTTAATCTCTTTATTTATTGAAATTTTTTTTTTTTTAGATTTTCATATAATTTTGAATATTTAAAATTAAATGTGAGATAATTAATAAAGTATTTATTATGAAAGTTTAAAACTGTTTTCTCTTTATTTTATTTTTTTATATAATAACTTATTTGAACAATTAAGTGAATAAAAAATAGAAAATAATTCTATTAGAAAAAAAAAAAGGATAGAATACTTTTGATATATTTTAATTATTTCATTTTTATATTTTTCTATAACTCTTTTCTTTTTTTATTGGATATTTTGATTGATAATCTAAATTTTTATATTAGTATGAAAATTCAAAAATTTATTACAATAATAATAATTATTTATATAAACTATATAGTAATTTTATATTTTATATTTTTAAATAATATTTTTTATCCTATTTTTTACATAATATAAAATTAATTAAAATTATTTTTTAATAACAAACTACGCAAGCACGAGATTACAATTAGTATTAGGTAAAAGAATGCACTTTAAAGATCTGAAAGGCCATTAACAAATAGAGAACTAAATATCTCCATTTCATGTTTCTTTAGAACTATACCAACTTCAATGCCATCATTGATCATTCCCATATCTGCTCTCTGCCATGAAAATGGAGACATTCCGATCTCAAGATATAATCTCCATCTTCTTTGGCCTCCCCCACCCAAAATCCGTCTTATAAATCTCAAATTTAGGTGAAAATGCAACTCCAACAACTTCTGATGCACCTTGCTCCATAAGCTTCAAATAGTTTGCAAGCTTCTCTTTTGCTCCCGTGAGAAGTCCTTTCTCTAACCCATTTATCATATCACTAAGCCTCTCTATGACAAAGTTAATTCCATTCTCTTTGAAGAGATCTTCTGCTTCTACAAATGTACGATAACGCGTTACACAATTTCCAAAATAATTAGCAGGTAATGGAGGGTCCAGACGAGCTCTACAATCAACTCTAAATGCTATACCAACCTTTGTTTTCCTTTCCAACTTTTTTGCTTTAACAATGCAAACTAAGGTATATGCATATGAGAGAACAAATGTTGATAAATGCATTGATTTTGTTTGATTTGGATTATTCATTTGAGAAATTAATTTTTGCCTAAGTTTTTTTTATATCTTAGCAAGAGAACTCGAATGTAGCTCGAGTTAAGTTGGATTGAGATCTCGTAGTTGGTAACAACTTCAAGCTTTTGGAGTTAACATTGAAACCTGGCAAGTTGGCTTCTAACCAGTTGTTCGCGTAAATCATGTCAAGTCCTTCTGGGTCTTGAACAATTGTCTGACTGAGAAATGGAGTTAACTCTGGTGGCAAAGTTGGATTTTTATTTATTTCGCTTTGTCTGCGTATGTGAGCCCATGCTTTCATGAACATTGTTATGCTTTTGCCATCAAAGAGGACATGGTGAGAAGAGATGCCAAAGGAAAAGCCTTGATTTGGAAATAATGTTATTTGAAAGGCTATAGTTTCTGCTTTTGAGTCAGATACAGGCAACTCAGGTATATAAAAACGTGACTCAACAGCTTCCTTCATTTGGTTGCTTGAAATCTGTGTAAAGTCTGCTTGAGACTCTGCAATGGTGACTGAAACACCATCATTAGGGGTGTAGAGGATGAATGGTTTGGTGGCATGAGAAGGCTATACGATTTTTCCTACTACATGAAGAAAGTTCAGGAGAGCAAGGGAGAGAGAGGATTTGATTTTAGGGAGGATCACTGAGTTGAAAAGTGGTAGGGTTGAATCAGCGAGCTCATAAAAAAGGATGGATTCAACTGGGTGAAATTTGAGGCATAAAATTTCAAAATGTTTGAGAGCAAAAGATAACTATAGAATCAAGTGAGTCGACTAATGGTGTAACTTGACAAACCTCTAGTATCTTAATTGGTTTAGTTGTAGCCATTAGAATGAGATTCAAAATGTGGTAAGAGAGACTATCTAGGCACAAGGCCCCAAATTCATAATTTTTTTTCCCTTTCTTTGATCGCTATATATATAAATTCTGACATAGATTTGCTCATAAATGTCCATATCAAAGTCAACGCTTATGAAATAATTGAAATTTAATATTAGATTTGCTCATAAATGTGTGAATCTAAGTGATGCGTAAGAGTAATTATTAACATTTATTAATAATATCAAAAGAGAGATATTTTTCCATTAATTACCCTTTCATAGGTAAAATATTATTATTTTTAAATATTAGTTAGAATACTATGAAGATTAATTACTATTTTTTATGTAAAATGCCCAAATTTTATTAATTAATTCATGAATAACCATAATAAATTTAAGTCTATTTATGAGTTTTTCAAAGAATTTACTTAATTTATGAAAGTTTAATACTTTTAAAAAATATTTTTTGAAGAATATTATAATAAAAGACAGAGATTAACTTAGAAAATTAATTTTAGATGGACTGAGAAAATTTTTTTTTATTTAAAAAATTAGATTTTAGTGAATGGATAAAATTTTTTTAGATAAAAAAAAGGATTTAGATAGGCTGAAAAAAATTTTATGTATACAAAATTAAATTTAGATGGATCAAATATACATTTTTGTATAAATTAATAAGAATTTTTTTTAATTAGGTAGCCCAGGCACTCAGGCGACCACCGAACTCCGTCCTTGGTAAAAGAAGATAATAACTCAGGAGTGAAATCAGTCCTCCTTATTTGAATGGACCAAGAATTTATTTTAACTTTTTTTATTAATATAAAAATTAAAAAAAAAATTATAAGTTCAAAAATATTAAATAGAAAATTTTTTGCCTATATTAAATATAGGAATTTATTTTATATACCCAATCAATGAATAATAAGATATTATAATTAATATGATTTTTTTATTTTATTTTTTATTCAATAAAAATATATTAATACCATTATTTGCTATATGTGTTTTAATCTCATTGGATTGGATTGGTGTATGTGATACGGATTAAGGTGGTAATATTAAGGAGGCAGAGTTAAAGGGACGAGCTGAAAGACATATCATGTTAATGATTTCAAGGATTAATGGCTCTTATTTTGCATTTCACTACCAAGTTCTACTACATTCATTCTGTGATTATAGTTCAAAGCTTTTTAAGTAATTTTAGGGCAAGATTTTGCACATGAGAACAGAAATCTTAGCAAATTGCGTCATGGAAATAATTTTGTGGTAAGCTGAAGTTAATAATTATTTATTTTAGTTATTGAATTTGGACTTTTAAATTTAAAATAGTTATAATTTCCAAATGTAAAGCTAAAAATTAATGTTTTGATTAAATTGAAAATAAAATAATTGTACTACGTGAAAAATTTATAATCAATATAATATTTTAAAAATTAATATATAGGATGCCTGACATTTTGTTTATATATTTGCGATTCTCGAATCCAAATTTTGATTTTAGCTAACTAAATTTTTAAAAAATTTTAACTGAGCTTTTTAAAATAATTTAACTAATAATAAGTTTATTTTTTTTAAAAAAAATATTAATTTTTCTTTCTCGCCATTCTCTCACAGCATCAGAAAAAATATTATGATAGCTTGTGAAATTTATATCTATTTATATTTATATCTATGCTAGAGATGAAAACTGATTGATTATTACAATATATGAATAGAATCTAATATACATATTTTTTTTATTTGATTTGTGACTCACCTGTCTCAGTCGAATATAACCAAATATTATAAAATTATTTTGAGAAAAAATAAATTTATATAAAATTAATTGATCATTTTTTTTTTCATATATTTATATTTCTATAGATTCCAATTAAAATTTATATAAATTATACATATAATATTTTTTTTATTAATTGATCTATATATTTTTATATTATTATTTAAAATAATCAAAAAATAATATTTAAATTTAAAATAATAATAATAATAATAATTTGCATATGTTAAATATCTTAAGAAAATATAAGTTAAATAAAAAATATAATCAAAATCGCACAAAATATGGACCCACAACTGATTGAACAAAACAGTGGTATTCAAAATATATTTTAAAGTCTCCTCAAAAAAAAAAAAAAATTAAAGTTATTATTATAAAGCTATACTCAAAAAAATTAAAATTAAAAAATATATATATAAAGAGTTGTCTTATAAAGCTAAAGGTGAATCACTCTTTTTCCACATGCTTTAAGGAATTTTGTTGCAAGGCATGAAGTGACAATTACAATTCATATTCTCTCATAAAGCATTTGACTATATTTAATTTTATGTTACTGAGGGGCTGTATGGTTGGTCAATTAAACACTTCTAATTGCCGATTGTTAATATATACGTCGCCAATTAGAAAAATTTATGATGTTTGATTGGCCAACTAAAAACTCCGATTATGTTAAATTTTTCTTTTCAATCGGTAAATTTCATAAGTAGCCATAAACTGCTTTTAGCGATTAGCGATTTGGCAATCACACTTTTATACCAATCGCATATTTAGCCATCGCTCTACCAAACACACCCAAACTTTTCAGTTTTTGGAATCCAAAATATTGGTATAAAATTGAATGACTTATGAAACTTATGCAATTTAAATTGCATTTGGCTACCTTTAATTTTATGTCATTTTCAGGAGAGAAAGAACAAAGAAACTTGAACTGAAGCTGAAAATGCATTAATTTCCTCGTATTTTCCTTAAATCTTCAATTAATTTATATGATTTGATGATAAGATTGTTTTAATATGTAATTAATAATTGCATATAGCAAGTGTTATAGACTTAGTGGGTTACAAACTGGATATATATATTGCGTGTGCCACTATAATATGTTCCAATGACAAGTTTAAATTAGACAAATTAGGAGATTAATTGTCTTGTAAAAAATTATGTCCTAATGGTGAGAATTAATAGTATTTTCTTCTACCTTAATCACTACTACTAATTAGTTTGTTAATTAATTAATTATAATTCAACAAACCCCACTACAATATAGAGACGTTTTCTGTTAGAATTTTGTCTCCTGGTGTCTGAACCCAATTTTATTACCTCTAAGGTTCACATATTCTTTTGATTAATTATTTTGATGGATTTGATAAATAATTGTTTCTTTATGAAAGATTTGATGAATGAAACTTAAGAAAATGATAAAGAAGAAAGCCATAATAAGATTTTTTTATTTTTTTTTTACACTATTGACTATCAATATGAGAGATGAATGAGAATCTAATTTCGACTTCTATTCGTAAGTGATGGAAGAAGGAAATAAAATTGATTTTTTTATTTAATAAACATTATATAATTTAATTGCCTTTCCACATTGGTAAAAATATTATAGAAATACAATTAATTATTATAGACTTAGTTTTTTTTAGTAATAAGGTGGTATCGCAAACTAGTTTTCGTATTATTCAACTGAAATTTAAACTTGATATTTTTTAATTCTAAATAGATTTTAATGTTTCTCCAATATCACTTGATATTTTTCAGTACCAGTTTGGTACTACAAATGGAATTGAAGAAGTGGTAACTTGTAATAAGCTCATATTGAAGTTGTAGTTAGATTCAAAAATTATTTATTTGGCTGTGTATTTATGTTAGTGTTTGATGTTACGCATGAAATTTAGAAAGAAAATGAAATGGAATAGGCATGGGACCATATGGAAGAAGTAAAAGCCAAGCAATTGTAAACTGAAATCTTCCATCACAAAAAAAAAATAATAATAATTATAATAATTAAATAAATAAAAGATAGGTGCCCAAGTGCCAGTGCTAATATGAATAAGAGGGTCAAACATTAACTTAGTAAGAATCCTCTAATACCTAAGTTAAAAGAAGTTCTTGAGAAACTTTACGGAGCTCTTAATGAGATAATAATTGGGTGGAGTAATGACTTGTGAAAGAAAGAGTCCCGTGATAAATGACCTTATTATGTATTTATAGAGGTTGAGATCACTGCAATAAAGCAATGGGTGTGCCACGTGTTCATAACTCATTGGATCATAAAAAAGGGCAATGGTTATATAAAAATATCTAGAATTATCTTATTAGCTTGTGTGATAAGTTATTATATTTTCTTGCATTACATTACTCAATGCGAGATTGTCTACGTGACAAATAATAGTCCATATATCAAATTTAGACTGTTACGCCTTTTCAAGACATGATAAAATGTAAGGAGCATTAAAGAGGAGAGATGTGATACATTGCCAGTTTGCGATCTTTAGGTTCACTCTTTGTTCTTTGGCGAACCCCTCGTGAGATGAACTTTTCTTGCAAGAAGGGCGAAAATGCCTCTTCATCTCCTGCCAAGACTATATTCTTAACTTTTGGTGAACATACCCATACTTCAGGTGAATCTTCTCTTATGTGAAGATTTCAGATGAATCTCAAGTTTTCTGAGTGGAACTGAGTTAAAGGCCCAAATTTATCACTTTGGATCTAACTATTATTCCTCATCAACATTAAATATTTTATCTGTTTAAAAAACTAATTAAAAAAAAATTATAATACTTTCAAATCATTAAAGTCATCTATAATATATTTTATATAAAATTTATCAATAGCCCCATAAAAATAAAAAAAATTATTTTAAGAAAAACTAATTTACATATTTTAGAAACAATAGAAAAATAACATATCATATATGAATATAAAGCAAACAAGCAAAGCTAATTAGTTGAGCAAAAAGAATGAAAAATGCAAAAAGATTGAAAAAACTTGAGTAAAAAAAACTGGTATTATAAAATCTTAATATCACCAAACCAATCTTAAGGAATAATAGAAGAAACGCTAATGACTTTTTTTTTTAAATTTGCTGAGTGTAAGTATAAAAATTAAACCTTAGTTTTTATTTAATATAATTATGGGTTCAAAACTAAAAAAAAAATTAATGAATATATATTTCACACTATAAAATCTAATTATCGTTTAAAAATATATGTATTGGCTATTGAAAAATCATTAAATATGTAAATAAAAATCAATTATTAATTCTTTTTATTCAAATCGATAAAATCTGATAGCAAATCTGTTATTATTGATTAAAGTTTTTGTAAATTAAAAAAAAATATTTTTTATCTCAAATTACTAATTTTCAATCATTTATTTAAATATTTTCTAAATTTTATATATTTATTGGTCTGCGTAATATTGAATTTAAAAATATAGAGAGAGTTGATATAAGATCAATATTAATATTTAAAACCCACAATTCATTATATTTAATGAATTATTAATGGACTGGGGATCATTGCCCTTTTGACTTGTTAATAGCTCCACCCCTGTAATTAAAAGAAAATGAAATCACCTAATTATAATAATGTATTATATTAATTATAGTTATATTATAATTCAAAATTCATGTGGATTTCAAACTCATTTAAATGAATCATAGAGTTTTCGAAATGTCATTTTCAAAGTTTTGTTCTTTTGCAAAAAGATAATTATTCTGTACGTGCGGTACAGATTCACATATCCATTAATTATAAGCCATAAGATTTCATTAAAAAAAAAAATAATAGTAACAAAATTTTTCAATTTGATGAGAGGACACCACTTGACTGTAGCCATTTTCACCATCAAATGTAGGATTCAATCAAGTGCTTTGAACAAGGAAATGAGGTGCACTGTTATAAAAAAAGATAATGGATAAGATCGTGCCCAAGCACATAATAATGATCTAAGAACTTATTTGAATTTGTATCATTAAAAAATATATATATATATAATTTTTTATATAATTTTAAATTGTGTTTTGATGTATGAATTTTAATTTTAAATTTTATATTTTAAATATATAATTTAAAATTTATAAATTTGTAAATTTGTTATTTAGAGAATATAAAAATTTTTAAATTTTAAATTTTAAATTTTAAGTTAAAAATGAAAATAATAAATTTGAAATAATCAAGTAAAAAAAATATTTAAAATATTAAATTTTTAAATGATTAAATTTCATTAAATATTTGA
The DNA here is from genome assembly GCA_948193065.1 of Aleurites moluccanus. Lineage (NCBI taxonomy): Eukaryota > Viridiplantae > Streptophyta > Magnoliopsida > Malpighiales > Euphorbiaceae > Aleurites > Aleurites moluccanus. Next base: position 7,236 of record CANXYC011006100.1, on the reverse strand, counting down.
ACCAAATCTAAATTAATTTAATTTTAATAATCCAAATTTATGTTATAAATTCTTGACATCTAAATTGATCATTAAATATTTTATTTTATTAACTCTTATTGTTTTTTTATACATCCTTTTAATTAATTTTTATTTTTTATTTTACTTAATATTTATTTAATTTTCAGTTCATTTAAAATTAATTTTTTAATTTCATTAGTTTTAATAATTTTCAATCTGCAATCATGGATTTAATTTTTGAAATTTTATGAGACGATAAATAAAGTTGCTAAGATTTTTTCTTTTCTTATTGAAATAGAGTTCTCAAATGTATTAAAATTATACCGTCTAAATAATCATAATTTGAAATATTATTATATAATTTGTATTAAAATTTTAATAATATATATTAAAATTTTAAGTGTATAAAATTTTATATTAAAAAAAATAAAGAAAGTAAAAAAATATAAAAATAAAAATGACTCATAAACTTATTATCTAAAAATAACTCATAAATTTATTATTTTAAGATTTTGAATTGAAGTCACTCTTTCACTAAACTTATTAAAAAAAATCACTTAATAAAATGAATTTAGTGATAATTATAAACTTAATCAGTTCATAAATCCTACTATGATTATCAGTTTAAATGTTAATAGAATAGAATAATCAACAAATTTTTAGCATTAGACTACTGTATGAAGAGATCAAGTTGCCACTATAAAATGATAAACACTAAAAATTAAATGCTAAAAAATTTAAAAGGCAAAAAAGCTTAACGTTGATTTCTGTTTTGATATAAAAATTTCATATTTAAAAAATATTAAATTATAAAATATATATATATATATATATAAATTTAAAATTTAATTAATTATTAATTAATTTTAACTTTTAAATTAGACTCATCTTAAAAAATTTATTTTCTTCGTTGTGAACTTAACCCCTCCTATATGCTTTTAGATTCATTATGGAAAATTTAAAACTGTTATAATGGAAGAAATTTTAAGGTGCGATGCCGTATCAAAGACAGGTGAACAAGAGCAAGGTGGGACCCTTAGACTCATTAATTACCATGATTGATTCTTAACAGCACTAAAGGGATCTTTCGACCCGACATTACATATGAGGAAGCCTACAGTAGGAGTAGGCACAGTGGAGAGTATAATCACTCTCCTCTACACCAATTCATTATACTGTACTATGTAATTGATGTTTTTAAAATTAAATTGATTAAGAAATTGATAAAAATAAAATGTTATAAAATTAAAAATTTAATCGAAATTAAACTATATATATATATATATATATAATAAAAATAAATATAATTTAATATTTATTATTTTTAATCAAAAATAAAATAATTAAAAAAAAATGATCAATTCGAATTAAAAAAATTATTTTAATTTGATTGATTTATTAATTAACTGATCGATTTATTAATTTTTTTATTAATTTTTTAAAATAAATTTTTAACATTTAATCAAATTAATTATTAATTTAATTATTAATTTTTTTTATTCAATTAATTAATCATGCTAGTAATTATGAGATTGTAATGGAAATCGCACTTTCATTTATCGTATTTATTATTCTACGATAAATATATTTAAAAAATAAAAGTTAAAACTGCTTATGGGCCATGTGCAATGGATAAAATGTTTACATTTTACTTTTACTTTTTTTTTAAGTTGCTGTGCAAGTGCAACGTCTGCTATTACGGTTGTAATTTTTTTTTTAATTTTTTTAAATTAATTAAAATATATAAAAATTAATCATTTATTTTTAACATATAAAATATATAATTTTTAAAATAAAAAATTTATTATTTTTTAGAATAATTTTTTCCCAAAAATTAATAAAATATTTTTAGAAAATAAAAATATTTAGTTTGTAATATGTATTATAGATAATTAAAATAATGTGTGACTTGATAATAGGTTATGATTTTAGAGTTAATCTATTATAAGTGAAAGTGCAATAAAAGAGGATATAATAAAACAATAATATAATATGAATTATTATATTTTAAGAGTGTAAATTATTTTTAATGATCTTATTGTCTAATTTTTAATTTTTAATAATATTGCAAATATTATTTTAGATAAAAATTATATATTTAATCATTGATATATATATATATATTTGAAACCACATATTTATTATTATATATATAATATATGTTATTCGGTTTAGTGAAATTAATAATTATTGTGTTCAATTGAATCAATATATTGATATTTACCGTTTTTTATATTAGTAGATAAATTTACCATTCTTCAAAAAAAAAATTATGAAAATTTTACTTATATTTTTGGTCCGTTTAGATTTTAATTTTTGAATTAAATCAAGACTATATTATGAAAATTTATTTTTTATTTCCTCCAAATATTTTTATCCAAAGAGCAAAATAAAATAAAAATAATAATCTTTTTGTTTTACAATAAATTTTTTAATTTTTTTATATATCTCAATTTAATTATCTTATTTTATAATTAAAATTATATTTTATTTTTATTGTTATAATAATATCATTTCTAAAAAATATTTTAGAAAAAGAAAGAATAATTAAAATAATAAAAAAATAAGAAAAGAGATTAAAAAAATAAATAAATTAAAAATATTAAAATAAATAATTTTTTTTTAATAATTATATATTTTATATTTATCCCCTTTCCTTTCATTCCATTAAGATCCCATCTTTGCAGAGTAGACAAGGTAAAGAGCAGAGCGTTCACTGATTGGTTAATGTTGCGACTTGGCACCACACCCATAAATAGGGTCTGGCATGGGCCTTTAGTCACATCAATCTCATATTCGAAAAGACTGAAAAGACTAGAGAGAAGGGCATGTTTGGGGAGGTCTTTGCTCCCTTATAATGGTCAATTTGGTGAATATAATCCGAAGACGTAGTGCAGTTGAACAACGTTTTAAAAATGAAAAATTCTTGGTGCCCTTCACCTGTGGCTATAGTGTCAATTTGTGTCTGATATATCATATCCACCGACATTCATATATGAATATAATAAATTATTTTATTGTATAAAAATCAAAATTTAAATATTCATTTAATTAATAAATAATATATTTAAAATTTAAAATTTAAAATAATAAATTTTTTATTTTAATATTTAAAAATTATTAAATTTATTTTAATTGTTATTATTATATAAAATATAATTATATATAAATTTATAGAGAAGTTTAAAAATAATATATATATATATTCGATTACAAATTTTAATATAATATGATAATGAAATATTAATAAATTAAGAATATTATTTTTAAATTAATAAATTAATTTAAAATATAATATAACTATTTTTATGTCATCATCGAGTCGATGTGAATATAATAATTTTTAAACCAAATTCAGTAATTTTATATTGATTTTGGATGTGTTATTGTGCGGTGTTTGACATTGTTACCTTCATTTGTAGTACATATAAGGTAAAATAAAAGCCAAATATTACAGTTGACTTGAGTTAGCAAAACAACAACGGTCCCTTAAATTTTATATGCGAAATTAAATTCTGAAATTAAATGATAAATCAATATATTAATATATGGAATGGGTTAATAGGACTCATGGATAATATATAATTTTTTTACGAATAAACAACTTTTTTTTTTCATAATAAACTATTTGATTTTTTTATATATTTTAATTTAATTATTTAATTTTTTAAATCAAATTAAATTTTAATTTAATATTATAATAATACTCTCATTAAAAAATATATTGAAAATATAAATAATAATTAGAGATATAGAATCTCATAGAATTAAAAATATAGTGAAAAATTAAAATAATAAATAAATTAAAAAATATATAATAGATTGATCCATGAGAATTATTTTAATATTTATTTATCTTTTTAATTTTTTCATATTTTATCTCTTAATTATTATTTATATTTTAATATTTTTATAATAAAAGTATTATTATAATATTGAGATAAAATATAATTTAAATTTTAAAATAAGATAATTAAATTAAAATATATTAAAAAATAAATTAAAATATTTGTAGCACGGACAGAGTATTTATTACTGAAGAAATTATATATTGCCCATGGATCCCACTAACCCAGATATTTGTGCAATTGATAATGCTATCATGTTGAATTATGTGCCACATGCTATATATTGAATTAAAGAATTAAATGTTATTGAAACCAAATTTTGGCCTGTTCTTGCTATTAATTAATGGGTGACAAACCCACGGTGGAGAAGGTTGCTATATTTTTTTACACAATAATTTATTATGTATTTAATTTTAGATGTTTAAAAATTTTTATAAAAAATTTTAAAATTTATAATTTGATAGTGTTTCATATAATAAATTTAATGATATATTTTTTATACTAAATAAAAATCAAATAGATAGCTAAAAATATATTATAAATATATTAAATCTAAACCGTTAAATATAATACATAAAATTTATAATATATTTATAGCTGTCCATTTGATTTTTGTTTAGCATAAAAAATATATCATTAGATTCATTATATGAAACACTATCAAATTATAATTTTTATAAAAATTTTTAGGCATCTAAAATTAGATACATGAGAGACTGTTGTGTAAAAAAATACAGCAACCCCCCTCAACCCCAAATACACTCTTTTTTTTTTAACTGATGAAAATAAATTTTTAAATTAACAATTATAAATATTTTTATGATTAATTATTATTTTTTATTATAAAATGACTTAATACATTAAATTATTTCTTATTTTTCAAAAATATATTAAATTCTCCTGACGAATATCTCGTTATATTAATACACTATTTCATTTAATTTTATCGTTAGTCAATTTTAAAATGGTCAAAATTGACAATAAATTATAGCAATGTCATTATCATTTATTTTTAATTAATTACATCATTTTTTATTTTAAAAAATATTTTTTAGGGTTAAAAAATTTATTTTCATATTTTTTTACAAATTTGAAAATAAAAAATAAATAAAAATATTTTTTTTTAATTTTTAAAAATATTTTTTATTTTTAAATTTATCAAAAAATATGAAAATGTATTTTTTTAACCATAAAAAAATATTTTTTAAAGTAAAAAATAAGATGTAATTATTTTAAAATAAAGAATAAAAATATATTTTTTTTATTATTCTTATTTACCATTTTATGATTGATTAATGACGCAGCGGAATATCAATGGAAGAAGAAAATAATATTATAATTCGTTGATTCGCGCACGAATACCGAAAAATAATCTTTTATAACCTGTTGATTTTAGAAATACCAGGAAATAGGCATCAAAATTCATTAATTCAAAAGAATACCAAAAATTGGAAGAAATAACTTTCAAACAGAAAGATTATTTTTAATTCTAATTCAAACTCCTCCAACCCTAAGGTTTACATAACTATATATAGGAAATAACTTTCAGAAAAACACTAAAATACAATATGGTAATTTATTCCCAAAAAAAAATAAATCACCAGAATTATATAAATAAGGAAATAAATCAAAACTAACTTAAATAGAGAAATAAATCAAAACTAATATAATACCTTAAATAACGCCTAAAACTAAGTTTTCTATTAAAAGTAATTAAGGAAAATAAAAATACCAAAAATATAGAAATACAAATATGGAAAACACTAAATCTTGTTGATCTTCATTAATGAGCTTCGAAACAAGTACTCATGGGCCCCATGGCTCATCTTGTGCTGCAAGTTATGGCCTTTTAAAGGCGACTTGCCCGAAAAGTCCTATCTTGCTTTTCCAAAAACTGTAAAGCCCGCTCCTCTATTTGCTGGCCCGCATCATTCTCCCCTGGGTAGAGAAAATTCACCATCGAATTGGCAGCTTCCTCGTCATCAGATGAGTCACCATGAAAAGGAATCAAGTGCTTGACGTTAAACACATCGGCGGTGCGAATGTGACTAGGCAGCTTGAGTCGGTAGGCATTAAGATTAATCTTCTCAATAATCTCCACAGGACCAATCTTCTTAGCAAATAGCTTGTTGTAGTCCCCAATTGAGAAACGCTCTTTGGTTAGAATGGCCCAGACAAAATCACCTACCTCAAACTCTGTATGTCTGCGCTTCTTATTTGCTTGTAGCTTATATTTAGAATTGGCTGCATTGAGGTTGTCATAGACTGTCTTGTGAACCTCCTGTAACTCATGCACAAAATCTGCAGCTTTCCCATGGAGCTTGGTGTTACTGGGCAAAAGCATCAAATCGAGAGGTCCACGGGGTTGTGTAGAATAAACCACCTGAAATGGGCTGAATCCAGTACTGCGATTCACAGCATGGTTATGAGAAAATTTTGCCTGGCATAGCTTTTGATCCCACCCTTTGATATGTTCTCCAACCAAATACCGCAATAAATTTTCAAGAGATCTGTTGACAACCTCTGTCTGCCCATCGGTTTGAGGGTGATAAGCACTACTGAAATTGAGCTGTATGTTGACCATCTTCCATAGGCTATGCCAAAAATGGCTAAGGAACCGTGTATCCCTGTCAGAAACAATGGTTGTAGGCAACCCATACAAACAATACACCTCTCGAAAAAACAATTGGGCAACATGAACAGCATCTGTAGTCTTCTTGCATGGAATAAAATAAACCATCTTAGAAAAACAATCCACAACAACAAAGATGGAATCATTACCTCGCTGGGTTCGTGGCAATCCCAACACAAAATCATGCTAATGTCAACCCACGGCTGTGAAGGGACTGGAAGTGGCATATATAATCCAGCATTGGTAGCAGCCCCTTTAGAAACTTGGCACACCCTACATCTCTGCACATATTTCTCCACCTCTTTGCGAATGCTAGGCCAATAGTAGGAAGCCTGAACCAGTTGCAATGTTTTGTCCCTACCAACATGCCCTTCCCCATGCAGTTCTTGAATAATTTGCAATCGCAAGCTAGAGTCAAGAATACATAGTTGATTGCCCTTGAACAGAAATCCATCATGGATGAGAAAATCTGTTTTCTTTCCAGCCTGCACATCTTGTAAAACTGCAGAAAATTAAGGGTCAGTGTCAAGTAAATCACGGAAAGAGTCAAGACCAGGAACTTGAACTCTCATGGACACCAGCAAATTGGTTCGATGACTCAAGGCATCTGCAACTCGATTTGTGACCCCAGCCTTGTGCTTCACCACATAGGTAAACCGCTCCAAATATGCAACCCAGGGTGCATGTCTCGAAGACACCTTATCCTGCTTCTGTAAATGCCTTAAGGCATCATGATCAGTGTAGAGAACAAACTCT